>JASDQU010946983.1:5547-19209 GCA_032191745.1 Picea mariana
GGACTAGATGCACTGGGCTTAGGCGAGTTTGTTGGAGCTGACTGTTTCAGAAAAATCCAAGTTTTACCCCTTGAAACTTGACCTCCGCAATTTTGGACCGGTACTTCTGGTACTAGTTCTAGTTCCTGGTTTTTTGGTTTTCTGGTACCAGCCAAAACTAGGGTTTGACTTTTCGGAGAATCTGGCCACTGGAAAAGTTCACTCAAGCTTCCAAAAGATGCGCTAGGGCAAGGCACACTTCCCAAGATAGTTTTTCGTCAAAAATCCCTCTTTAGTAAAAAGCCCTAACTTCCTTGTACAACAACAGTGACGTTTTTAGATACTCGGTGAAAGATGCTCTATTCAGTCAAGCTCTGAAACCATGTTAAGTTTTAATGTTGTTATTAGGTTATTTCCAAATTACATGAGCATTCAATGCATTTCCAAAACAACAGCATAAAGAGGATCACTGAAAGAAACACAATCACAAGGTACACAGCATTTTATCCTAGGAAACCCTCATGGGGGAGAAAACCCAGCAAAACTTCCTCAATAATAGATTGCCAATACAATGCCAAGACTAAGACTAAAACACCAAGAATAAACTAAGACTAAGCATGCGCCTCTCTTCTCCTTCCTCCTGCATCTACAATTGCCTTCAAGATATGCACGCTAGATGAGTGAGTGTGAGAGAGTGTAAGTGAGGCACCATCCTCACATATAAATACTAGTTGAGGAGGCGTTATGGTTATGTATCTTCACTTGGTAGGGTCGACTTCATCTAGAAGTGGTTGAAACTACTTTATAAACACTAGGGGCCGACTTTACAAATACCACCATATAAATATGGTTTGACCAATCCACAAAAGGGGAATTTGATCTTATACAAGACCCGACATGATCAATCCACAAAAGGGGATTTGATCTATAAAATAATAACTCAAATATAATTAGAATATTCTTCTAAGTTACAATATTTCAACATGACATTCATCACTTTCCAGGTCACTAATTTGCGACATCAGCTTACCATATTCTAAACTTGTTTTCCAGTCGATAAATACAAAGGGATCCACAAAGGAGTGCGTCAATCATAATTTGCAAGAGGATCCAGAATTCATCACCAAATTAACTTCATAAAAAATTCCACATCAAAAATCTTTTCCACCATCAATCACAACTTTCTCCTCATAGGCCCTTTTTCAACAATTGTGAGGACAACTTAACCTACAAAATATGACATAAGGGAATAAAACCCTTCGGCCTTAACAAACAAGGTACCATTATAACACTTAATCCTTATTCACAACATTTTAATGCCGTCAAGGACTTGGGGGCCTATTGGTGGGAGACAGTGATTTTCACCCTACCCACCAGGGATCAAACCCCATCGAGACATTGGCTCGTTGTGATAAGGCTCGAAGGGTAGGCCACCCCTGGGATAGATTTCCACTCCGGTGGAAGTCTGGACATCTCGACCCTTGCTGAGTCACAAGTTATTGGTATATCTGGCTTACAAGTTGTTGGATATACTCTTGGGGTTATAGTGGCAGCCAGCAGATTTGAACCTGGGTCATGCCCAGGTAATCCCAACGAATTACCGATTCCCCATGGTCAAAAAAAATACATTTTAATGCCAAATGGGAAGAACTAAGGCTTGACATATATGTGTCATTCTAAAGAAATAATAACTCAAGAAAGCTGCCTCTTTGCATGTACAAAACAATTATGGTGCCTGTTTTTACCAATCGATCTCAACAGAAAATAACTTGATTTGCTAATAATTATTTACTAAAAACCTTAATTATCTTTAAATGCCAAATATAGGTCAAACCAAGGAAATAAAATGCTAAAATTGTTGTAATCTAAGAGGGAGTTTCTAAGTTCTCACTTATGCAAAGGAAAAACACTTGAAAATATTGCATAGAAATCTGCCACAGATATCAGGTATTTAAACTAAAGTAACCCCTTTAGTTCTGACCTCTCTTAAGATGGCCCTGTAGACTGAAACTACATTGTTATTGTTGAGTTAGTAAGTTAGTCAATCACTCTGAGTTGTTCTGTTTTACTTAAGTTGGACCTTTCCAGCATTGAATGTAGCTACTCTCCTAGTATATAATTGGTTTATTTCTGCTTGAAGAATAGATCTTTCTTATGTGAAATTTTTTCCTTTCTCTGTATTTAAAATCATCCTTCAGCAATACAAATATACATGATGTCTATTCTTTCTTTAATAAAGGCTTCTTTACTGGTACTATAACCTTTCTCCTCCCTGTTGACGATTGTTTTATGCACCGTCTTTGCAATCTTGAGTCCAGCACTTCAGTGCATGAACAAGCAAATAAAAAGGGAAGAAGAATATTTTTCCTGTCTTATTGGACCAGTATATCTTATTGGTTTTGAAAGAATGTGAGCAGAATAAGAAAGAATTTTTATGTGCTTGATTCAATTAATGACTGAAGAAAAGGAAAAACGTTAGCTTAAATCACTCAACTGACAGAATACAAGATTGCAACATGAAGGAATTGAGAAAACACCATCTGATGCACTTTAAGATTTCTTTAATAAAGCTCGTAAGTTGTTGGCAGAACCAGATTCACTAGCCTACTAAAGAGCAATGAGCATGCATTTAAATCAAAAAACTGCAATCAAGATTCAAAACCACCATGGATGTCTGTATAGCAACTCAATAATTCCACTAACAGCATTAAGCAAATGGATTAAAGATAGTATAATTCATATAAAACCCCATACAAAATGGCACTAAATATTGACTTGATTGATGCTAAAATATTAATATTTTCACAAATAAAGTCTCCAAAGTTTCCAAAAGGCTAGTAACACTCTTTAGACAACAGTTTATAGCTCAAAGACGATATTCATGAATAAAACCAGAAATTTTAGAAAGACGTAAGTGTTCCCAGGTAATACTGATTCTTGACAACAATTCCTCCAACACAGATCTGCCACAGCCCACAATACAACAGAAAAGACAGATAGATTGAGAGATGGATACTAACTCCAAGAGACTGGCACAGATTAGAAAATGAAAGGTGGCACAGTGATTTACGTCTACTAGCAGTAATAGGTCAAAAAGTCCCTCTTGAAATTTTTCTCCATTCTTTCATACCAAAGTTGTCAGTTGCTCTACCATAACTGGATCAACTATTTCTGTCTACCTGGCACCTGGTCTCGTAAAATTTGCAGATATTTCTAAATAGTGACTTCTTCAATGGTTATGGTATTGTGAACCCCCAGAATTGCCCCTTTTGCAGACTGGAGGGTTAAGAAGAGCCAGTTTACTTCATCAGGCTAGTGTTCAGTGTTGGTTTCTAGAGACAGCTTTCATGAGTCAGAGATATCCCACAGAGTTCATATGCAGGATGGTTCAGTGATATGATCCTGGTTCAGAGTCAAAGACATTGCAGAGGTTTTTCATCAGTTTTGGAGGAGATTGCAATTTTTAGCAGTTTTCCTACTTTTTAGGAGGTAAAGTTAGAAGGTCTGCATGGCAGTAATGGTTATGTATTTGGAGTCCTTGCAAGCTCATGATTTAAATAAGCATTTTCAGGGTGACATGCATGATACTTTCTATTTTTAGCAGTTCCAGTTCAGAGGCTTGCATGTCGATTCTGAGTACGTATTCAGATTCCTTGCAGAAAACCAAGTCCGATGAGCCTAATTTTGATGATATGCAAGCATTTTCTATTTTTAGAAGTCAACCATGCAGGGTGACACGTGGCAGCTCTTAAGAGGTGATAAGTGGCAGCTTCAAATTGTGACATGTGGCAGTTTCCGGGAGTGACAAGTGGCAAGCAATGTAATGGACCAATTGTGTGCTTGAGTCATCCAAGGCACATGCATGAGTCAAGTGAGGGTGATTAAGGTGCATGCATGAGACAGGGAGTTAGGTGGCGCATGGATGAGTTAACAAGGTTCCTTATTTGAGATAACTGGACACATGCATCAGTTAGTTGGAGTTAACTAGGACACCTTCTCTTCTGGACTGGAGTGGAGACACTTCACCTCAGTTTATCAACAGTCAACTAAGAGCATCTCTAGTGAACTAAGGCACAAGAGGGATGACTCGACTTGGACTAAGCGCATGCCTTGTTTTTCTCCTCAGTTCATCATCAGTTAAACAGAGGGTGTCTCCACTTGGGCCAAGCGCATGGCCAATCCACTCCACTTAGACTAGGACGCATGGACACTTCACTATACTCCATCAAGAGTTTGACAAGGAGAATCTTCAATTGGATAAAGCGCATGAGGGGTAGAACTACACTCAACTCATCAATGCGCATTGGCTTAGGAAGACTCCTTGAATGGCTAATTCGACCTCAATAATTGATAAAAGGAGGAGGCCAGTCAAGGTGGACGGAGGGATTTTTCTTGGCAGTAGCATTCTTCTCCCATTCTCTATTCTTCTAGCTTCTTCTACTTTGTGCAGGGGATATCACTGGATCAGTTTCATTTCTGTCTTTATGGTGCAATCAACCTTCTGATTAATGCAAAATAAACTTTGACTGTGCCTTCTCTCTGGTTCTTGGAACTTGTTAATACATTGTCGTTTCTTTGCATGGCATTCTAGATGTTCTTAGGCCTTTATTTTGATAATATTTATCACTTAGAGAGCCTTTCTATCTCTTTTCTTTACCATTCTTAAGCTATTGCAAACGGAAAATTTCCTCTAAATTATCACAACTTTTCTCATCTCATCTTTGGTTGTTTGACTGCATGCCAAGGATTATTTTGTGTTGTTTTACAGGTTTATAATCAGATTTACAGGGTAATTTCAGCGCATGAGCAGCTAGGGACCCCCCCTGCGGTTGGAAAAGCACCAGCCCAAATGGAGAGGAGATTTGTTGGTGACAATTTAGGCAAAATCTCCTATATGTTAACGTTGATTTCTCACTGCAGATTTCTGAAGTCATTCCATTTCCTACAGTGCAGATTTCTATGCTAACAGGTATACACATTACATGATCTAGCTTTTGCCAAGTCACTTGCAAACTCTTCAATGTTATTCTGTGTTTCAAAAATACAAGCGGCAATAATTTGATTTGAGTGGTACATTTTGAGAAGTGAATCCATTAAATAATCCAGGGAAATATTTGTCCAGCTACTCAACTCTTTCATTGAAGTTTCTTTTTGTTGTGTTGCCAGTTTAACAAACTGCTCACCCACAACCTAAGTCACCAGACACGGAGGACACGGAAATACGAGTGTCGGACATGGGCACGGCAACCCCCGGAAACATGACACGAAGGACACATTATATATATACTAAAAAAAAATATATATATATACTAAATTATGAACGATGATGATGATATCATGATACATATTAGAAATTCATTATTCAATCATACAATGAATCATGATACATCATACAACTAGTACTAAGTTCTAAGTTCTAACATAAATCATGAATCATGATAAATATTAAAATCATAATGACAAACATTTAAATTTGAAACACAAGAAATTCAAACCATAAACTGCAGTTTTCTCATTAAGTCAACAAAATCAAAGTGTGTTACATAGACACCGACTCCTGAGTCACTGCTACAGGCTACTATAGGTGGGAATGCCAGTGGAAAATACAAAATAAGGTAGAACCGTAGAACTAGATACTAGAACCGTAGATGGAAGAATCCCATAGCACAAGACTATCACTGGTCACTGGTCAATAGTCATCTGAATCCATGTCATCATCGTCAAAATCAACGTCGTCACCACTGCCCTCTCCTCCAATCTCCGGCTGCTCTGCATGATCATCCCATCCAATCTATGGAACTGGATCTGGTGCTGTGGAGGATGACCCCTCAAGAGGAATATCATCCTCAAAAGTGACCGGCTCTAGCACTGGGTCATTAAGATCCATGTTGGCCAATGCCAACGCAACAGTGTCGTCCAAACCCGTATCATCAGGAAAGACAGAGGTTGGTGTGCACATACACCATTGACTCTTCCCTGGACTGCTCAAGCATGCTCTTCTTCAAATTGTACAAATTCCCATATGTGCTCCAATTCCTCTCACAACAAGAGGATGAAGTAACCTGAGAAAGGATCCTCATGGCTAACTCCTGTAGAGGAGGGCATGCTGACCCATGAGTTTCCCACCAAGCATGGGGCTTCTTAGCCCCCCTGTCTTTGAGCACATCATAGCTAGAAAATCTCTCGCTGGCAGTGGAAAAATCTATAAAGCCTACCTCCACCTCATCAAAGGATGCTCTATCCTGATATATCCGTCTAAATGCCTCCTTCCTCCCTTCTGAAAGCTCATGATCCATGTCAGGCGGGAATCTGCGTGAAGTCCCACCACTAAGCCACTCATTGTTATAGTATTTGGGATTCAAAGAGTGAGCCAAGCAATGCAAAGGTGTGCAGTTCTTATTCCACCTGATGATAAGAATATCCTGTATGGTGGTGAAAAAGATCTATGTTGGTGTCCCATACTCAGGGGACCCATTCTGTAAAATAATGGTCCTCACGGACTCAATCATGGAATCCCACCCCACATAAACCTCTCCTAGGATGGGCTTGTCTGTATCTGCAAATCGTAACAAAGAGATGATAGGGTCCATGATCTTAATGGTAAGATCTACCCTCTCCCACCAACCATCATCTAACACTGTATCCTTGACCTTTTTTGAAGAAGCTTGATCGGTCTTTCTCCAAAAAGACCAAAACTCTGAAATAACCATGGACCTAAGAGCGGCCTTGACCTCCCTCAACCTCTTAAGTATGATGAAAGAGGAGGCAAACTGTGTATCTGCAACCTTCAACAATGATAGTTGTGTGTACTTCTTATAGATTGTGAGGGCATTGGTATGGCTTTGTACAAAATTATGGATATGACGTGTGTCCTCAATAAGACTTTTGATCCATGTCACATCCAAAGCAATGGATTTAAATGCTAAATTCAAGGAATGAACAATGCAAGGTGTCCAAAATATTTGTGGATATTTAGCTTCCACAACCATGCCAGCAGCGTTGCAAACAGGTGCATTATCTGTAATAATTTGCACACAAGAATCAACACCTACATCTTCAATAACTTTAATGAACAACTCACCCATATATTGTGCATCCTTGTATTTTCCAAGAGCATCCACCACTTTCAAGAAAACTGGTCCATTCAAAGAAGACACCATGAAGTTGATGAGTGGATGGCGTGTTGCATCTGTCCATCCATCTGAAACAATACTAACACCAGATGCAGGCCAAGGTGCTTTAATAGGCTCTAGCATTTTATCCACCTGCCTCTTTGCCTTAACCAACAATGTGGTTCTAAGCCTCTCTGATCTAGGAGGCATGTACCCTATTGGAGCCCCTTGAGTTAGACTTCGACACATCTCAATAAACAAAGGAGACCGTGCAACATTAAATGAGATGAAGTTGAGATAGAAAAAAAACCCAATGGTAAGATCCAACTCATCTCGCCTCTCTTGCTGAAATATCTTGTCCATTGGATCCATTGCATGCCTCTTTCTTGTTGTTGTAGTCCCACCCCCAAATGGGTATTTGCTAGATGGTTCCTCAAGAATGGAAGAGGATCCTCATTCTTGGTTTTCCTAGATGATGCTGCCACAATCCCCTCACCAACATTGGCCTCTCTTTCCAGTTCTCTTCGTTTGGATGCACTCACTCCTTGACATGGTCCAAGTCCACAAGGTGTGCCCAACAAATGGCCCTTTACTCGGAAGTAGGTGCTTGTAAATTGAGATTTGCAAAAACTACATGTCCAAAGAATATTACCTCACCCCTTTAACTTGGACCCGGGCCCTTGATGTCTTGTGACATACTTCCACAATGGATACTTTGATTCTTGAACTTGCTACCTTGCTAAAACAGCATGTTTTTCAGCCTCTGAACTTGTTGTTGCAGCCCCACTTCCAGCAGATGGAACACTAGCTGACCCTGTTGAAAATGAAGGAGGGGGGACAACAATAGTAGGAAAATCCCTCCCTTTCATTTTCCCTCTTCCCGCTGCACTTGATGATTGAGCCATGACTGTTGTAGTAAAGTTCTTGGACTGTTGCAATAGAAAAAAACTTGAAGAATGGTGGACAAATCCACTTGCTTGGCACTTGGAATCCCTTCTCACACTCCACCAAATCTCTTTGTTGCACTCTAAGTCTCTTGTTGCTCCAACCTGTGGATTAAATGAGTGAAATGAGAAGAGGAAAACTGCTTTTGAGGGCCCATGGCATGCTTTTCTGCGGGACACGTGTCCTGGAATTGTGACACGAATTTATGTGGTGTCAGACACGATTTAAGTTCATGTCCCATACACATGACACGTAGTTGCATCGAATCCGACACGTGTCAGGTCGAATCGTGTTGGATTCGATGGACACGAGACACGGAGGGGGTTTAGGACGTGTCCTGTGGCTTAGCCCACAACTAATTTTCATTCGGACCAAGAAAAAATGAACTGATCCTCTTGTAACTCTTCCTTGTAATTCACATTGAGGGCATCTCTCTCTTTTGCAATATCTGCAACAACATTGATTTGAGCTTGAGATACTCGAATTTTATCTTGGAGAGAATGTTGAATTTCCTTGATATGAAAGGCAATGGGCATTTTGTTTGCACCCTAAATTCATCAAGCACCGTTGATATACTACCACTAAAAATTCCGACTCATTACTGAAAAATGGCTTGGCCTTGCCCAGAGGCATTTTGAAACTTTCAACAGAAATAACAATTAGTTTAGCAAAGTCATACAATCGGGCTTTTACAGATAGTTTCTCTTTCTCCTCTATATGACTAACTACATCATCTCTTGGACACTCTTAAGTCAAAAAGTGGCAAGGTGAAATTTTTCGGCAGTCTTATGATCAGTAGGACGTGTTAAAGTAGTTATAGGTTTGATAGCTAGTGGAGAAACCTTCAGGGGATCACTACAGGCTCTAACTTTAGTGGATCTCTATAGTCTAGTACTGCACTAAGACAGATGGTTTATAAGGCATTAACCAAACCAAAATCTTTGCCAAGAAAGATATGTCAATTAAGCTCCAAGGAGTGGAAGCGCCAAAAATCCAACCATGAGTACAAATGAGAAAGGGATACACTTTATATAGAGTCTAATTTAACTTCCTTTACAATAAAGAAATAATATCTCATGTGAAAAACCTAGATCTAGCCTAGGGAGGAGTAATATATTATCTCCTCCAACTAATTATTCAACAATGCATAAAATAATGAAGTGGTCAAGGCCACATGCACAAGTCTCCAACAAACATATGGCCAAAATAGTGGGACGTCCCCATCAAAGGAGGAAAAAGATGATTCAAAGGTGCAACATCTAGCCTCTAAAGGCTTCCAAGTGGACAGATCTACAACCAACTCCTCAAGGTGGGCAATGAAAACCTTCTAGATTTCCTCCAAGGTAGATGTGTGGCTCTCCAAGGTGAAATGTCCCAATCAAGCAATGAATAGAAGCTCCCAAGAGGGGATGACCTCCAATAGATGCATGAAAATATGGGCCATGTGGCCTTGAGCTAGGGCGCTCTTCAACATGGGAATAACATCAATAATGAACTCCCCGAATAAGAAAAATGCTTAAGCAAAAGATGTGGGGCATTCCTCCAACGAGTGGTCCAAATTGCGGTGAAAATTATGACCACATTTTGGAAAGCCTACAGCCATTCTGCATTTAATGGCATTGATCTAGCAGAAATCTAAGCACTCTATCAAAAGATAAATGCTCTTGAGCTAGGTTGCCCTCGAATTATGCAATGAAGTTATGAACGATAGATTTAGCATTTGGAACCTCCGAGATCTTCTCCAATGTGGGGCATCATCCTCAAATCCGGGAAGTGGATCCATGGTTCACATGCCTCAACTGTGGAATGTCAATAATGCTCAATCATCTCCATAAAAAGGTGTGAGTCGTGACCCCCATTTAATCCAACAATATGCCTCAACATGCGTGCAAAATAATGCCCAAGATGGCACGTGTGGACCAATAAAGCATGAGGAGATGTAAAGAGTAAGTATAATGTTCCATGAACCATGTGCCAAGTCACCAAGAAACCAACCAACTCATCAAGGAGAAGGACAACCTCATCAAAATATGCATGAAGTGATGATGAATGTGCAAATGCCTCCAAATGTAGGCCCTAGAAGAGGAGCACTCAAGCTAATACCATGCTCTATGCTACAAGTAATCCATCCACATGTGAAAAGGAACCCTACCCATGCCCATTTTCATCCATCCAAGCAACAAACCATGTGTAAGCAAGTGAATGTATGCCAAGCACTCTATGCCATGATGAAGCCAATGCGATGTCCACTTAGCCCAAAGGTGCTAAGGCATTCCACCAAGGAATCCATACATCCTCATATCCAATCGTCTAGCAAGGAGTGGAGACTAGAACACCACATAATCAAGTGTAATGCTATCTCTCTATGATAATCAAGTATACCAAGCAAAACACCAACAAAACCTCTAGCACATCATCATCCATGTCAACAATAATCCACGGAACCAAGTGAACACCCTAGCCATCCAAAGCTCTTTGTGATGAAAATCACAAGGGTAATGAAAAAAAATCACTAGTATAAGCCTCGTTCAAAATGAGTGGTAGCAATTGGCTCCAATTTGAGGACATGTGTTCTTCCTAGGAGTGCATGAGAACCTCGGAATCTCGGCATGTACCTGTTAACAATGACCACTATCATCAAGCAAAAATATGTGGCGGGATATTATCACGATGTTGGTAACACTGGTTTAGACATTCCCAATACCAAGAGGACGGGTTAGTTTGATCCCTAGCTACGCAGATAAACAGCTTCTTGGAGAGGTTTACAATTTGGGTGATCAGTGGGATACACCCACTCTTGGCTAGATTGGAGCAGAATCAACTACGCCAAGTGTGTTCATGGATCCATCTGCTACATTCCCCATCTTCTAAACCACAAATATATAGCCTTTTAGGCAATTTCAAATACTGTTTCCAGTTAAACTACATACCGGCTTGGATCTCACCTGGAATTTGCTGACCGGTGTTCGCCAATGACTTTCCTCCGGTTCCGGTGCAAGAAAAAATTTGCAATGTCTGGTTCACTTCTTGACACACTGTATCCAACAAAAAAGGATTCCTCAACTCTTATTTACTAAATAAAAATGTAAGAGTACCACGACTAAGATTTCCAGATTTTATGTCCTCAATTGCAAAAATAAGCAGAGCATCCATATTCAGAACATCATACATAATTGGACTGTCAGTCTGTCACAAAACACCTGAAGTCATCACCTTAATGTTTTATTTATGAAAGCTGTTCGTCTTTGCTTTATCTCTGGTGATGTTGGGCCTGATGATGTAAAAAGATTTTCACCCTTCATCGGATATATAAACTTCAAGCTATGATCTTCTAGTTCTGGGCTGTGTATGACAGTTAAAAGATGTCATCAAGGAAAGATCTATAATACAACAAAGCAAGAATGTGATCCATTGTCACAGACTAAATGACTTCACAAAGCGAAACAGTGCAACTTTCAGCCAGCTATATAGCAGCATAGGGTGAAAGTATACATCCGTTCTGGTTTTCATAGGTGCACATCCATTCTTGTTTTCTATTTGACAATAGGAGTAATTGCAAAACCAAGACCCACAGCAAAAACTACTGTAGACAGAACAAAGCTCATGTAAATAAGTTGACCACGTCTTAAAGTGCTTGGAACTTTTAAGTCACACTTTAAAGATGGTTTGCTTTAAGGAACCTTGGATCTAAAATAAGCTTAACAACAATGTTTCTCAGAAACAAATTAGTCCATGGTCTTGATCTGCAGCAACAATTTGAACATTGTAACATATTATACATTACCTTTCATTGCAGTATTTGTCTGACAAACCAAACATGGGACTGCTTGGTTCTAAAGGAGAATCACAGGAATCATTGTCAGCTGAATCACTTTCTACACCTCCAGGGAAATGACATAGCATAAGAGATCTCATGGAGAAGGGTATTAACTGGCCAGGAGATCGCATAACATCTACCAATAGCTCTGTAGAATTCAGTCCAACCAGCAATGACATATGCTTGTCAGGGTCTGGCTGACGAATTACCCTATCATAAACCTGTAGGCCCTGAATAAACAGAATACCTTACATCAATAAACTTGGAAGCAATAACTATTCAGAAATTACCAATCCACATATTGATCATACTTCAGAAAATTGTTAATTTATAAATCGTGTAATTAATATAGCAAAACTCATCCTACTTGCAAGAAAGCTATTTGGTCTCTTGGCATAAGTCTCTCCATCCAAGAAAGAACCGAGGATATGATGGCAAAACAGGTTTTATAATATTGGCATTACCCATAACAATTCGACATGTATAGATGATCCAGCAGGCCATGGTCTAGTAGTATGGTGGAGAGCTTATCATGATGATGAGCCAGATTCAAACCCTGCTGGTCATGATTCGTTGTGTTAATATGGAGCCAGAAGCAAGCCCTGGGCAACTTTAACAGCATAGGTGCCTCATGGATGTGGCAGTTGATCTGAAGGTAATCTGGAGTTTGACAGAGTGATAACCCCACCTTAATGCAATTAGTGTTTCCCAATTTACCTATCAAAACAAAAAGACAATTCTATATGTGCAATCCTATGTTTCACAAGTTTCCAGAATGCAGTAATGGGGGGAACATGGAACGGATGTCCGGAATGGCTAGAAGATCCCCCAAATTTCAAATAAAACGTTAATTGGGAACAGTAAAATATATATTAAACACCATTTTTTAAATCCAAAAAATATGAAAAAGAGGAAAAATAGAAAAAAATTCAAAAATACATAGGAAATTAAGTTAACCATGGTACATACATATGATTAAATTACATAGTACATTACTAATACCGTTCATGATTCCCTAAGCGTTTAACACGATAACATAATGATACTCAAATGATAACATAATTTATTTATTCAATTATGAAAGTGAGTTGCACATTGTACATACTACATAGTTCAAAATGCCAAAATAGCCAACAAAACAGTACTGAAGTATGATGGCAAAATGCCCAAATTATGTTGTCAATTACCATTCTGGCTTTGATCTTGAATGTGATTTCACCACATTTCATGGCGTTGTTTGTTAGAATAAGAAACACTAAAATTATATATATTAGGAGTCCTAATATAGTAAAGTGATAAGTAATAAAGGTCACATATTTTAAGTGACAATAAGGTTAAGATTAATTGTTAGCATTGTTAGTTAGGGATCATTAAATAGAAAAAATATTTAATCACAAACAAAAGTAATTGTATTGTATCAATGACTCCTTGTTCATAAATTACATTTTCTCCTTATATCTCTCTCGAGTCTCATGTTATCTTGCATACATTCAATTCTAATAGTGTTCATTTGAACAATGGCAGGCCTTAATTGCATGCGCAATCATGCCCAAATGATGAGCAACTAAAATGTTGCAGTTGCCCCTAAAACATTACCACATATATTGCATAAGTAACCCAGCATACTATCGTTGTCCACACTTGTGACAAATTGAAACAATTGTTTGTTGACACATGTTGCTTCTCTCCTTAGTTCCATTTGATCAAAGGCCTGCAAAGGAATTAGAAAATAAAAAATAAAAATTAATACCTAAACGCCAAAGGATGATACAATCTACAAGTGTTGGCTTTTGGGGTTACTCCAAAAGT
>JASDQU010946985.1:0-19456 GCA_032191745.1 Picea mariana
CCTTGACAGACATGAACAAGTAATTAATAATAATTAATTAGTTAATATTATTTAAGAAATAATTATTGTTTAGCTAACTTTTTAGGACAGTTAGATTATTAAATTAATTATAATTAATAATCCTATACATCTATTTAAGCAGGGTTGTCACATCCCCCTCCTCAATGTCTTCTAACTTGTCTAGTACAATATTTGTGTTTGCAATGGTAGCATTGGTTTCTACATTTATGATCCAATTTCCCTGATCCTATTATGAATTATCAAAGTCCAAGTCAAAGTATCACTCTTTTTATTTAATCTCGGCCAATAATGATTGTTTAGAGAAACATTCATTAGTTTTTTTCCAAGGGATTTTGTGGAAGTCACACCAATTTATAGTGTCCTTCAATTTCTTGTTACCCTTATTTGATTACAGCTTGGACGGGATGTCTTGAGATTGTCTCTCCTTTCTCTATTCCTTGATCTATGAGTTAGGGCCACCTTTACTCTCAGTTTGGATGTACTTGTGTAGGCCACTTCAATAATTCAAAACCAAGTGCTACTCAGAGTCTTTGATACCTATAGTTGATCGCAAGTTATGGAACATGTCGATGTACTTAGACATCATATGGTCTCTCCCCTAATATAGAGTCATCCATCTCATGTACTGGTCATCATAGTTTTGAACATAATATAATTCCTCCTTGAGTGCATAAACAAAGGCTGCCCAAGTGCTTCTTGTCCTAAATTTTGTAGATTTATCTTCACTATGTCTCTCCTAGTAACTTTCTCACCAATCTTTGACATGAGGAGGGGATTCAAGGAGCATGAAGGTGATATTTTCAATGTAAAAAATTACCCTATAATAGATTCAACTATTTCTCCAAAGAATTTGCATCTATCTATCCTTCAAATAAAGGGATATAAATTTAAATTGTACATTGAAGGGAGTTGCACCTATGAAATGGATTCTTGTTGAAGGTCCTTCACATGTAGCCGGAAGTCATCAAAGGATCTAGGTGAAACATATTGAAATGATCTCTTTCTCCATAATCTCTCCTTTCTTCCACCATGGAAGGGTTCTTAGGCCAGTGAGAGTGATCATTCGCATGTGAAACTAGCTTGAGACCCAACTCTCTATAACCTAATCTCGTTGGGGACATGCATTGAGAAATAAAAAAAGAGCATATTTCTATGATACCATTTATTTGGATTATATAGGTAATGAAATGACACACACACTTAAATATAGCATACAGAACAATAATACAATGAAAACCCAAATTTTGTTAATGAATAAAATAACATAATATTGTAGAACACAAACTGGCTAGAATGGTGGTAGCTTATTTATGAAGAGATAGAGAGAGATGAATACTATACTAATTCAAAAACGATAATACAAGAGATCAAAAGAATGACCTTTTAACATAAGTAAAGAATCATAAAGGTTCAAAAAACCAACCCTGGGAGGCAAAGTGCCAAAGGTTTTTTGGACCCTATGGTGGTTAGTTGATACATCAAATTCCTGGGGGCACAAATTTTGCATACAATATATGTTTGGGGTGAATAGTATCTCATTGGAAATATCTAACTAAGGAATATAATGTTATGGCATGGCTTTTGTATGTCAAACAAAAACTTAGGCCCTTGAATTTCCTAGAAAACATCGTTTAGAACTTCAAAATGGCATTAAAATTTTAGGAGCCAAAAGGTATAGCAAAATGACCAATATGAAGAACTGTGTTGAGTCAGTGGAAGAGGTGGGTGGCCACCAACATCCACCTATATCATGGCCTTCCCAAAAATTTTGGTTTTCAAGGATACATGGTGTGTAATACCTCCACCCCTCCTAATAAATCTAGGTTCAACATGATACATGGTGGGAAACACCTTCATCCTTCCTAATAAAACTAGGGTCAACACCCTATATTAAACCATACTATCTAAATATTATTCTTAGAGTCACATCATCATACACCTGCTCTAGGAAAGCTATGCATCATGTCAAAACCACACTTACCATAGATCATAGTAATATTTGAATCATAAGTAAATTGTATATTACAAAATATCTTCCTAAATATCTTCCTAATGTCTATGACAGCTAGGTCACCTCATCACTATAGTGATTTGGCTATTAAATAGCTCATATCCATGCATATACATTACAAATTTCATATGAGAATCCTTATCTGTATTAATTTTCAATTAATAAATGTGTGTTTATTTACACCATACCTTGCATCTACTATACATTCACAACATACTTTTTGAACTAGTATCCACATACCAAATTTCCACATTTTAATTTACATGTTTAAAATAATCACATATCTATCATAATCATGAAGATATAACATAAAAACTAATATCCTAAAACATATAATAGGTCAATATGTATACATATCAAATTTATATATCAGTCTAACTAAACCCCAAAAATACTAAGCATTGAATCACTAAGATAAGTAAAAATCAAAGTTATAACTGCCTAAAGCCAAAATATAGGTTGTTAGATTTACAAATGACCATTTGAACCTAGAACACCACTATGATGTAAAATAGACTAATCTCTCCTTGCATGTAATTCCATGTAGCTTCCCATTTCAACCTATACAACAATAAATGTATCTTTCCATAACATTATGCAAGGAAACATTCAAATGAAAATGTGAATTGCAACGAACAAGAATCACAAAAAAATGAATCTTTCTCATCCTAAGAAATAAAAAGATTTTTTTCTAGGGATATATGACTTAAATTTATGTCACAAGTTTTGTTTCCATCCAATGATATCGCATTTTAAGTCCCGGTGAAAAATTTTACATTATTAAATGTAGGTAGATACAATCAACTTACTCTAGTAATAATTCATGGTATAATATTCACTTAACAATGTGGTAAGTGTAGAATCTCAAACTAAACACTAATATACTTTCAATACATTATTTTGAAAAAAAAAAAGACACATTTTAGAATTCATTCCTAAACATCGGACACTTTTCCTTATCATGGTAAAATGTAATATAACTTATTTACTAAATTTCCAACATTACCCCCTTTCTCTCGTATAGAAAATTTGACAATTTCTAAAAGTTAATAACCAAAACATTACTATATCAATAGTTCACTTGAATGGTCAAGAAGGTGAAGACCAAAAGTTTTCCAAAAATAATGGAGCCAAAAAATTACTAATTCAATAGTTCACTTGAATGGCCAAGAAGGTGAAGACCAAAAGTTTTCCAAAAATAATGGAGCCTTGCTAGGAATTAAAGAATATTTTTGAATCCACTCAATTGAAATCATTTTATTTTCCATTTTACATAGCCTCAAAATTCAATGAGATTGTATGACATTCAAATTAAGACCCTATGTCATTGCAAGAGTAGCCATACCTACAAAATCACAAAAATAATATGAAGTTTAGTACATTATGTTGTCACATATCAAATTTAAAATTTGACCCATTTTGGTCCGTTGCCCATTTTCCATCAGCTTCGCCTCAGCCCTTTGTCCTTTAGTCATTTCTAGGTATTTCAAATATTTTGTGTCAAGTCTTAGGGTTATTATTTTATAATAAGTCTTTGAGGTCATTTATATATGACAAAACTTGGGTTTATTGAGTCATTTTCAAAATATTTTGGACATCATTGTAAAGTCATGAGTGGGTGTTTTAGTATTATTTAGGGTCTAATAAATTCAAATTCAAAGTCCCCCGACGTCTCCAACATATACTTTTTCATTATAGTCTAGTACTGTACTTCTGTAGCACCAATACACAAAACATGGAATTTTGTTGTAGAAGTTTTAAAAATGCATATTGGAGTTATTTTCATCATATCTTTCAAACGGTGCATCTTTTTTCCATGAAATTTTGAGGGGAGATGCATTATATCAATATGAACAAACCCATTTAATTTTAAGTCAAAATAGTTCACAATGTTCGAGAAACGAGCCACTGTCACCTACAACCATTTTGGGTTTTTCTCGAAATCTGTGAATTAGGTTTTGCTCAAACTTATTGAGTAGAAGAATCATAATTATATTGACTTTCTGACAAAAAATCAGCCCAATCTAGTTCACTTTTTGGGAAAAAAGTGAAAATATCAGCTACAAAATTTTGAGACAGTTTTGTAGTGCAATTACACTAAAAATTGCAGATTTCTCTACGAAAGTTTGAGAGAACAACAAGGTTTTGTGGAAATTCGACATGGTGGAACTACAACCTAGAATGAGTGACCTAAAATCGATTGGATTATAAATCTTGAATACTTTTCTATCAAATCCCATGATTTTCTCTTTAGCTAGCACACTTTAAGTAAGTCAAAGATCAAATCCTAGATAGTAGGATATGAGCATATTTTGACAAATATTCTATCCTAAAAAGTTGTAACCTTTCTCTATATTTAGTAAAGGAAGGATCTTGCCCCCCTTAGGATAATATATGTTATTTTTCTATATATTGAAGGGGAAAGGAGGTCCAAGGGGTTGGATTTTGGAGCAAGAAAGATGCTCTATATATTGTAATTTTCAATTTGATATTAATAAAGTTTGTTGAGAGTACAAGTACGGAACATTTCAAACCAGAGATTCATGTGCCATTGTTTCCCAGTCTGTAATTTATTTATGTGAATGTTTATCTTTCTCAGTATTTCATTTAATGGATGATATTCAATATTTAATTGAAATCAAATGATTCAGAATTCATCTATGATGCTCTGATTTCATAAAAGTTAAATACTTTCACCCTTTCATCTAAAGTTACATTGGAATTCATCCTCTGTTAGATGCTCTAATGTAATGGATTATTTTTCTCAAATATGCTACCGTACTACAATGAGCTAAGTGACTGAGGAAATAGTGTCTACCTTGCCTATGTTATTTGTTTGTTCTATTACCAGTCTCTTGCAACTTGATTAATATTCATTCATTTGACTCCATGCCCAATGGTTTTCTTCCCAATTCAGAAAAATTTACAAACCTTATTCTTGTCTATAGATTTGGCCATTGTGACTAAATTTCATTGAGGGAGCCTCCTATGGTTGGAAAGTCTAGTTTCCAGCCCAAATATTGGTTTGAAAACGTTACCTTGGGTATTTTCTACCATATCCCTAGAAAATTACCAAGTGATAACATCTTGGTGTCATTGTGTGGGATCAAAAGGTTCCATTTTCCTTGGATAAGAACGGCAAAGGTTTAGATCCGATTCCCGATGGTGAGCAGAATTCAGACACAAGAAGGTTGTACATCATTCACATGGTGACTCTACTATCAGCAGAATCCAGAATTCAAAACATTCATTGTGACTCCACTCTGTTCGAAGAATCGGTAACCTAAATAATTTCTTGGTGACTCTAAGATGGATTTAGTCTCTATAATCCTATGAATCATTCTCATACACCTGGTTTTCCAAATTGTATGCCTTGTATAGATTGTAAAACATATTTTCCAAAATTCAAACATGAAGAAGGTGATGATGTTGCTTTTCATCTGATAAAATTTCATATGCATATACATAAGCTACAGGTTGAATTGCATAAAGATTTCCTTATGAAAATGTTTATGGTTACTTTGGAAGGAAAGGCAAGATTATGGTATGAAAAATTACGAGCTGCTAGTTTATACTCTCTACAAGATTTTCATATGGTTTTATATGAAAATTATAAAGAACCTTAAACATGTTTTTCAGTGTGTGGAAACTGTTGTCAATATTTTGAAAGTTTTATGAAACATGTGGAAAATGAAATTGGGGATGAAGAATTAACGGATGAAGAAATCAAAGAAGCCTTTTAAAAGTATTATTCTCAACAGGAAATAGTAGAGGATAGTTGCCATCATTTTGAGGAAAATCTCTAGAAGATAGTAGTTTCCTATTTGGTTGAAAATGAAAAAGATCAAGATAGTCAGTCAAGATTTTCTTCATATCATTCATTTTCTGAATTTTTGTTTCAAGAAGAAACTTGTGAAAATCCTATTTCTAAAGTTGCATGCATGGAAAATCTAGGAAATAACCAATTCATGATGATAATTACCCACAGTTGCAAGAAGATAATATGCAAGAATCAGTTTTCCTTGATTCTTTCGAAAATAAAAATGACATTCTCATTGAGTTACATGAAGGGTCAATTTTGGATATTCCTGTCATACAAAATGTGGATGTTGTATTCCAATATTTATAGGAACATACAAATCGTGTCCCTAATCTGGATGATATGAATGAACAATTTGTTGTCATTTTATTTGAGATTGATCAACTTCATCACACATAACAACCAACAGTTAATCATGAAGGATATTCTTTTATTTTGGTTTATAATAAAGAAAAGGTAGTTGTTCATGCTCTAGAAGATCCTTTTTCAAATCTGTTGGAATCATCAGTAATGGTAGAGTTTGTTTTGTTCATCAACAAAGGGATTGGATTAAGATTCCAATTCAATTTTTCATCTCTTAAGTTTTTCTGTCTTCTTAAGGAAAGTGTGAGAAGAATTCGGTCAAGTAGCCATTTAATTCCATGGTTACACTAGAAATTTTGTATCACTTGATTTAGAAAATGTATTAGTGTTGGTTGTGGATCCTGATTATCTTCCTGATTCATAGGTTTCTCTCAGTCGTGCTTGGACCCCATTCTCTAGCGAGGGGTGTGGGGGGGATTTCCTCCCAACAAATGTCGCCAGGGGGGTCTAGTGGGGGCAACAAATTTTTTTGTAGCCCCCCTCTAGAGGGGGGTTTGGGGGAAGCGCCCCCGAAGCGAAATATTGGGAAAAATTGCCTTGTAAAATATTGTAATTTTGTAGTCAATATGGACCGTTCATTATAATTTCACATATCTAACGGTAGAAATTATTTTAGGTATTTTTTCCCTAGAAAGAAACCCTATTTTATGAGGGAATTGTATTGTGGTTGTGTATGTGTGTGATTATTTTATTCTGGGAGAGGATACTATGATAGAAATAAGAGGGATTTATAGCAGGTGCGTTGTAGGTTGTATCACTTCATTTGATGGATAATAAAAAGGAAGGACTTGGCAATTTCTATGGTGGACGTAGCCCTCACTGGGTGAACCACATATATATGTGTCTCTATTGTATTTTGTATCTTATATGTTTTGTTTATGCATTTGTTTTATTTTATTTCTCTACGATATTGTTTTTATAACAACTGGTATCAAACCGAAAGGTAGCTCACAGGAAAAGAGGGTTCCTGGTTCAAGTGGGAGCAATGGCGGAAGATGGAAAGTTTAGGGTCGAGAAATTTAACGGAAAAAACTACCAGTTATGGAATATGTAGATAGAAGATTATTTATATTAGAAGGAACTAATCCTACCATTGGGTAGAATAACAAAGAAGCCTACGACCATGAAGGACAAAGAATGGGAGGTTATCGACAGAAAGGCACTAGGAACAATATGACTGACCCTGGAAGTGTTTGTAGATTTCAATATTTCAAAAGAAAAGACAACGAAGGAGATGATGGGTGCAATGTTTAAACTATATGAAAAAACCTCAGCGTCCAATAATGTATTTATAATGAAGAGATTATTTAATATGAAGATGTCAGAAGGTGGGTCTATTGCAGATCATTTAAATGAATTTAATATGGTTACTAATTAGTTAAATTATGTAAAAGTGGACTTTGATGATGAGGTCAGGGCTCTTCTAAGCTTGTGCTCATTTCCATAAAGATGGAACAACTTGGTCATGGTTGTAAGTAACTCTGTCTCTAGTTCAAACACTCTAAAATTTGATGATGTTGTTGGTGTTATCCTTAGCGAGGAAATGCGATGAAAAATAACATGTGCGACATCAGGTAATGCATTAAACATGGAGAACAGGGGAAGGCAAAAGGATAGAGGAAAGGGCTTAGGTAACCATGGGAATTCTAGGAAGGGAAGATCCAAATACAGACTAGGAAGGATAGAGTGCTAAAATTGTGGGAAGAAAGGACATCTGAAGAAAGAGTGCAAAGCTCCATAGAAACAAAGTGATGGACAACAAGAGAAAAATCAAGAAGAAAATATAACAGGTGATGTGTTACAATATGATTTGATTCTTTCTGTAGATAATATTTATGAGTCTTGGGTAGTAGATTCAATGGCTTCATTTCATGCCACACCCCATAGGAATGTTTTTCTAGATTATGTTCAAGGTAATTTTGGACAGGTTCATTTGGGTGATGATGCACCATCTAAAATTGTTGGAATGGGAAATGTACAAATAAAGAAAAAGAATGGAAACCAATGGTTGTTGAAAGAGGTAAGACATGTTCCAGATATAAGGAAAAATCTAATCTCAACTAGGCAGTTCAAAAGTGAAGGTTATATATCTATATTTACAGATAAGGCATGGAAGGTCACCAAAGGATCACTGGTGATAGAAAAATGAGAGAAGGTAGGTACATTGTATTTATATACTGGTAATATTGATTCTTCTGTATCTTTAGCTTCTACAAGAGTGGATACATATATTTTGAATCATAGTCTTGGACACATGAGTGAGAAGGGGATGCAGATACTTTGCAAAAGGAATTTTTTTCCAGATCTTAAACAAATTGATTTTGATTTCTCTGAGCACTGTGTTTTTGGAAAACATAAGAGAGTCATATTTCTCAGAGTTGGAAAAGAAAAGAAGAGTGAAAGGTTAGAACTTGTGCATACAGATGTATGGGGACCATATCAGGTATCATCTCTTCATGTATCTCACTATTATGTTACTTTTATTGATGATGAAACTATAAAACTTGGGTTTATTGCATTCGACAAAATCTGATGTTTTTGACAATTTTAAGAAATGGAAATCTTTGGTTGAGAATGAGACAGGAAAAGGGTTGAAGTGTCTCAGATTAGAAAATGGAGGTGAATATTTCAACAATGAGTTTGATGATTATTGTTCATACCATGGGATTAGTAGAGAGAATACAGTTCGAGGAACACCACAAGAAAATGGTGTGTCAGAAAGGATGAACATGACAATCATGGAGCGTACAAGGAGTATGAGATTGCATGTTGGTTTTCCCTTACATTTCTAGGCAGATGTTGTAGATACTGTTTTTTACTTAATAAACAAAGGAACTTCAAGATATTTGAATGGTGGAATTCCAGAGGAGGAATGGCCAGGTAAAAACGTAAACTATTCCCTTTTGAATACTTTCAGTTGTGAAGCATTTGTCCATATTGATAAAGAAAATAGAAAAAATCTTGAGGAAAAATCCAAGAAGTGTACCTTTATTGGATACAATATTAATGATTTTAGTTATTTCTTATGGGATTATAAAAATCACAAAATTATTAGGAGCATATATGTCATATTCAATGACAAGGTCATGTACAAATATCAGTTGCAGGGAAAGGAACAAGAAAACGAAAAACCAGAATACACAATGCTTGATGAGATCACTGAAAAAGAAATTTCAAAGGTACCAGAAAATCAAAATGTACAACAACAAGAGAAAAAGGTACCTCAAACTCCTGCAAGTGTTGTTAGAAGATCTACTAGGTTAAGTAGACCCCCTGAATGATACTCTCCTTCATTGTATTATTTATTGTTGACTGATTCTGGTGAACCAGAATGTTATGAAGAGGCAATGTAGGTAGACACTAAAAAGAAGTGGGAGAAAGACATGAAATAGGAAATGGATTCATTGGTAAATAACCATACTTGGGACTTGGTTCAGTTTCCTGAAGGAAAAAGATAATTTCAGAATAAATGGGTTTACAGGTTGAAGGAAGAAGATGGAGGAAAAAAGAGACATAAGTCCAGACTTGTTGTAAAGGGGTTTGCACAAAAGAAAGGTATATATTTTGATGAAATATTTTCTCCTATTGTTAAGATGACTTCAATTAGGAATATTTTAAGTCTTGTGGTAGTAGAAGATTTTCATCTGGAACAGTTCGATGTAAGAGCAACTTTTCTCCATGGGGATTTGGAGGAAGATATTTATATGAAACAACCACAAGGGTATGAGTTCAAAGGGAAGGAGAATTTGTTATTAATGTTGAAGAAGAGCTTGTATGGCCTAAATCAAGATCCAAGGTAGTGGTATTTGAAGTTTGATAGGTTATGACAGAATAAGGTTATAGTCAATGTCATTATGATCATTGTGTTTATTTTAAAAGGAAAGAAAATGGAAGCTATACTATCTTTCTATTGTATGTAGATGACATGCTTGTTGCAATATATAAATGTTCTCAAGAATAAATTAGCTAATTCATTTGCAATGAAGGATTTGGGTGCTGGAAAGAAAATCCTTGGTATGAGAATAAGAAGAGAAAGGAAAAATCGCAAATTGACATTGTCATAGGGTGAGTACATAGAGAAGGTGTTAGAGAGATTTAGAATGCAAAATGAAAAACCAATTAGTACACATTTGGCCAACCATTTCAAATTAACTAAGGAAATGTGTCCCAAGACACAGGAGGATATATAATACATGTCTAGGGTCCCTTATTCATCAACAATTGGTAGCTTGATGTATGCGATGGTTTTCACAAGACCAGATATTGCACATGCAGTGGGAGTTGTGAGCAGGTATATGAACAATCTAGGTAAATAACATTTGGAGGAAGTAAAGTGGATTCTCATGTATTTGAGAGGTACTTCTAATCATGCATTATGTTTTGGAGATTCAGACACTGTTCTAAAGGGATATGTTGATTCAGATATGGTAGGTGATAAATATAGCAGGAGGAGCACCACAGGGTATGTTTTTATTATAGGTGGAACAATAGTAAGTTGTATTTCAAAACTACAAAAGGTTGTTGCAATTTCAACAACAAAAGCAGAGTATGTTGTTTCTATAGAGGCTATTATAGAAATTATTTGGTTACATAGGTTTATGGAGGAATTGGGAAAGAAGAAAAAGAATGGTAGGTTGTACTATGACTGTGAGAGTGGCATTCATCTTGCAAAGAAATGAACCTTCCACTCAAATACTAAGCATATACAACTCATGTACCATTTCATATGATTTTTCTTGTAATATGGACATTTGAAGTTGGAAAATATACATACTAGCCATAATCCTACAGACATGTTACCAAAGGGAGTAACCAGGGAGAAACTAAGTTCCTACTCAGTTTCAGTTGGTATTCAAGCATGAAGGTGAAGATGAGAAATTTTCCAGGTCCAAGGTGGAGTATAGTCCAATAGGTACAATAATAGTGGAGTTTTTGTGATCAGTCTCCAAGTGGGATATTGTTGGTTATGGAGCTTAATTATCTTCCTAATTCAGAGGTTTGTTTTAGTCGTTCTTGGACCCCATTCCCTAACGGGGGGGTGTGCAATAGTGTGCAATAAGTTTGTTGGGAAAGAATTTGTTTTGGTTTGGATTTTAGCAGATTGGTTTTCATCTTGAGCAGTTGCTTTTCAATAGTTCTCATCTTTTCAGTTTAAGTGTTCTCTCATATTGTACAGATGTTGGTCTGAAACTAATTGCAGTTTTTAGTTTGGGATTGGTTTCGGTTTTTAGTTGTCAACATGAATAAGCAATTTATAGGTATGGAATAGGTACAAGTCATAGGTTGAAGAATTCAGAGTTCAGAATAACAATATATCAGGCACTTGGTATATAGGTTCTTTTCTACCTCACAAGGAGGATAGCATTCCCATTGGAGCCAGATGTTGTCACATATAAATTTAAAATTTGACCCATTTTGGTGTCTTGCCAATTTTCCATCAGCTTCGCCTAAGCTCTTTGTCCTTTAGGCATGTCTAGGTATTTTAAATATTTTGTGTCAAGTCTTAGGGTTAGTATTTTATAATAAGTCTTTGAGGTCATTCATATATGACAAAACTTGGGTTTATTGAGTCATTTTCAAAATATTTTGGACATCATTGTAAAGTCATGAGTGGGTGTTTTAATACTATTTAGGGTCTAATAAAGTCAAATTAAAATCCCCCCCACCTCTCCAACACATACTTTGTCATTATGGTCTATTATTGTACTTCTGTAGTGTCGATACACTAAAAACAATGAATTTTGTTGCAGAAGTTATGAAAATGCAGCCTGGAGTTATTTTCATCATATATTTCAAACCGTGCATCAATTTTCCATGAAGTTTTGAGGGGAGATGCATTATATTTTTTTTTTATGTCTGGAAGAATCAGAAACTAGTTGGGCACGTGCTCGTGTTACACGTGGCCATGTTATACAACTGCTACCACTATAACCTCCAGGTGTTCCCACGAAGCCCCATACGCGGCACACATTGTAAGTCAGGGGGAGTTGAACTCGAAACCTCATGGAACTTCATTTTCACGGCACTTTCCAATTGAGATTCCCCCCCCAGGGATGAGGGGATATGCATTATATTAATATGAACAAACCCATTTAGTTTTAATTTAAAAATAGTTCAAGGTTTTTGATAAATGAGCCAGCGTCACCTACAACCATTTTGGGTTTTTCTCGAAATCCATGAACTAGGTTTTGCTCAAACTTTTTGATTACAAGCATGATAATTATATTGAAATTATGAAATAAAATCATCCCAATCCAATTCATCATTTGGGATAAAAGTGAAAATATCAGCTACAAAATTTGAGACAGTTTTGTAGTGCAATTACACTGAAAACTGCAAATTTCGCTATGAAAGTTTGATAGAACATCAAGGTTTTTTGGTTGTTTGGAAATTCGACTTGGTGGAGCTACCACCTGGCATGATTGACCTCAAATTGATTGGATGATAAATATTGAATATTTTTCTACCAAATCCCATGATTTTCTCTTTAGTTAGCACATTTTAAGTAAGTCAAAGATCAAATCCTAGATAGTAGGTTATGAGCAGATTTTGGAAAATATTATATTCTAAACAGTTGTAACATTTCTCTATATTCAGCAAAGGAATGATTTAAACCCCATTAGGCTAAGATATGCTATTTTTATATATATTGAATGGGAAAGGAGGTCCAATGGGTTGGATTTTGGAGCAAGAAAGTTGCTCTGTTTATTGTAATTTTCAGTTTGATATTAATAAAGTTTGTTGAGAGTACAAGTACAAAACATTTCAAAGCAGAGATTCATGTGCCACTATTTCCCAGTCTACAATTTCTCTATGTGAATTTTTATCCTTCTCAGTATTTCATTGAATGTATGATATTCAGTATTTAATTGAAAGCAAATGATTCAAAATTCATCTATGATGCTCGGATTTCATAAAAGTTAAATACTTTTACCCTTTGTTCTAAAGTTACATTGGAATTCATCCTTCGTTATATTCTCTAATGTAATGGACTATTTTTATAAAATATTCTACCATACTAAAATGAGCTAAGTGCTTGAGGAAATAATGTCTACCTTGCCTCTATTTTTTTTTTCTACCACTAGTCTCTTGCAACTTGATTAATATTCATTCATCTGACTCCATGCCAAACGGTTTTCTTCCCAATTCAACCAAATTTATAAACCCTATTCTTATCTATAGATCTGGCCACTCTGACTAAATTTCATTGAGGAATCCCCCTCTGGTTGGAAAGGCCATTTTCCAACTTAAAGATTGGTTTGAAAAGGTTACCTTGGGGATTTTCAACCACAACCTAGGAAAATTACCAAGTGATAACACATTCAATAGTTAATAAATTGTAGTGAACCATCAAATGACAAATTTAGCTTTTAAATTTCAAATACAAATGGATACTTGTGATTGAGTAAAGAAAACAAACAATAATAAATGCCCAAATCATACATTACTATAAAAAAATAAACAATTTGATTGTTATATTTCCAAAAGTTTCACCCTACATGGTTAGGAAACCAAATGCATCAAAAAATGTCATGTATATAGTTAGTATTTTTTCAAGATTATTATTGTCATCTTTGACTACACCTAAACAATTTGGTGAATTTAGTAGATTCTCCTTAAGTCATTGTCCACCAACAAAAATGTACCATCCATAAATTAAGAAGAAACAAAAGGAAAATAAAAAACAAATACTATGAATTAAATATTTTAATTTTGTATCAATAAAAAGGCATAAGTCTTCACTTTATTTTCTTCCTTTTTCCTCTTTTCCCTTCTAGCCTTCGAAATAGTTAGGGTTCACTGGACATCATATTTCTCTAGGCTACAACTAGTTGTTCTACAAAACCTACTTATATCTTTAATTTGAGGTTCTCCATATAGTTACTAAGCTTATGTTATTAGTTTCTTTCTAAATATACCATTAAATAAAATCTTTCACTAAAAATGAATGATCTAATTTTAATAGATTGTAAATAAAAATGCCAAGACAATAAGAGGGCACCAAATAATACTCACATTTATTTTTATTCATTTCCCCGATGGGATGAATTTCTCCCTATGTGACAATGGTTAACATTAGAACATTATTTCCTACATACCTATGATGACAAAGGTTTAGTTAATTTATGTCAAAGAATTAATGTCAAGTGATTGATTAATGTCAAGGGATTGATTGTTTGATTGATGCCAAAGGAAAATTGATTGATTGTTGTCAAAGGATGAATGTCAAGGAATTGATTGATGCCAAAGGATGATTGAATGATGTCAAAGGTAAAAGGTTTGATGTAAACATATCTTATCATAGTATATTGATGAAGATGGATCATTGAGTTGTCATTGATACATGATTCATAGATGAAGATGGATCGATGTGGTTTTATTGGTATATGATGCATTGATGAATCATTAGTGTCTTATCATGGTTGATAAGGTGCACAAATGTATGAACTCTAAAGTGGTCCCCTTATGGTGAAATACCTCATGGGAATACGCTTTATGGATGAGTTATCCTTGAAGTATGGTTATCATTATATATGGAATAATGAGATGAAAATCAGTGAAATTGTTGGTGAAACTATCCTAGATGGATAGTGTTTGTTATGCCATTTCTGGAGCTATGTGGAATGTCACATAACTCCTCATGATTTGAGAGTTATGGCCCTACAAATATGAAGGAACCTCATATGTTGGCTTGAAGCCCCAAAAGGTCAAATAAGTCAAAGAGATTGCAAAGAAGAAATTATTATTTAAATGATAAAGTGAAGTAACAAAGTCAAGGAGGATTATTTAAATAATAAAGTGAAGTGATACAATCAAAGAAGATTATTTAAATGATAAAGTGAGGTGACAAAGTCAAGAAGAAATATTTAAATAATAAAGTAATGAAGAACTTTCTATTTATGGAAAGTGGTTAACCCTAAAAAGAGGAAGATAGGTTAAGTGACCTAGAAGTGGGTTAAGTGACCTAGAATATGATTTTAAGAAAGATACTTGGAGAGTATAAATAAGAGGTAAGGGTCTCTTGTGAAAGTGTATCTCTTGAGCATGTATTGAAGATCTATTCTGAGAGAAAATAGATCTGGAGGATCTCATGGATGCATCAAAGTTTCGGCAAGTCTGATATCACGACATAAAAAGTCTCGAAAGTTCAAAAATCCTAGTTTTTGAGGTATACGCGAGCTATAGTGAGCCAGGGCGCGTAGATACACAGACTGAATGAGGATAGAGTGTGTACATTGGATGAATTCATGAAGACTTGTGGTTGAGATGATGCTAGGCTCTTAGAGATTGAAGTAGGTTCCAGATCTGCATTTTATGGGCACAGATCTTCCATAGAAACTCTGGTATGGTTACATTGTTGTCTTGATGGATACTCTTTCTTGTTGTGTAGTGAATGCTTAAGGAATTCTTGGTATGGATTTTGTGATGTGGTTTGTGTTGGTTGATGGAGTGACCATCACTCTTATGATTCTGTACTGATATGATTGCTATAGTATATTGGTTTCTTATACATGATGAGTAGCATTTATATTGTATGGTTGAGAAGCATGAGTTAGTTGTTGGAGAGCTTGGATGGGTTGTGACTGGTTATGGTTCAGATGGGACAATGAAAGACAGAAGAGAATGTGATTGAAGGTTGTAGAGGATCTAAGTTCAGCTTGAAGATAAAACCCTAAGAGCTCAGAAGTGATACATAGGTTGTAGTACAGACTGGTCGTGTACATACACGAGTTGTACTATTGGTAGGGCGCGTACATACGCATGTTGCACTATTGAAAGGTCATGTACCTATTGACAGATTAATATTTGTTGAGGATTGTTGCCTCATCTCAGTTGGTGCTGAGTGTGTAAGCTAAGTATTGCATTATAGAGTTGGTGCTCTTGTCACTAGCAAATTTGGGCCATTTTGTGACGACTATTTCGATGCTCTTGCGACGTTATGTTGTGGATATTGCGACAAATATTGGGTCTCCCAAACGTCGCTTCACGTGATGTGGCACATGAGACTAACCTGAATTAACGTCACAAGAGTGAAGATAGTAAGGAGTTGTCACATGTGACAAATAATAAATACCTTCACCCGAACAACTAAGTAGGGAAATCGTCGAAAACGTGACAAAGTAGGGAAATCGTCGCAAGTGTGATTAGTGATGAAAATATTCACAAATGAGACAATGTAAAGATATCGTCGCAAGAGAGACAATAAAGGGAGATCATCGCACACCCGAAAATAGGAAAATTTTCCCAAGATCGACAAATGTAACAAATTTTGTGATGAGTCATCTTTCGAAGGGTTCGTCGTAAGAGCGACAAACTTGCTATACAATTTTTGTGATTTGTATAGCAAGTTTGTCGCAATTGAGACGAAAACAAGGTATATTGCGACAAACTTTCTATACAATTTTCATGATTTTTATAGCAAGTTCGTCGCAAGAATTTTTATGGGATCATCGCAATTGAGATGACAACAATTTATTTAAAAAAAAAAAAAATGATTTTTGAGCAAAACAAATAAAATTTGATTTTTGAGCTAATTATACAAGTTGCTATGATTGCACACTAAAGAGGTCATCCAAGTGAATTTGTTGCCTTGATAGAGTGTTGGTAAGCATGTGCAACATAATAAAATTGTTTTCATTCTAAGAACCAATTGGTCCTAGTAGAAGGAGGTCATTCACACATCCTCTTGTGGAATTTCTACATGATAGCATAGCTAGGAACTAGAGATAAATCCATAGAAAGAACTCGAGCCAGTAACAAAATCCAACATTCATAGTTAGATCCATGATCAAGAGAAACAAAAATATGACACATTGTTCTAGATTGGTCCTCTAATATTTTCCTGTGGAATATAAGTTGGATTGGAGTTTAATTAAAAGATCAACAACTAGTGTCCTATACAAAAGTTACTAAAGATGGGATACTAACATGCTATGTCTCATATGAAATATGTAGAAATGATGGAGGAACTAGTTAGGGAAATGGATCCACTTGCTAATATCCCTTTCGTATATTAATAGTATGTGGTTTTAGTGTGGGATGCAAGAGGAAACAATGTTACCCTCGTGGATCCCTTTGGAATATTAGTAGATGATCCCTTTGGCATACTAGTAGTATGTGGTTTGAGAAAATTTGGTGGTAGTGAGAACTCTTGATTATAATTGATCTTTCCTTGATTGTTATGTGGGACTTTATATTTCAAAGTGCAATTTTGGGAGATGACGATTGGCATTGTTACGAGGGTCAAAAAATTTTGATTCCCTAGATTCAATAGATCTGGTATAGCATGGTGTTGGGAAGTTGTATTTATTTGAATCATTAGTTTACAGTTGCGTGTATTGAGGGTGAGAGAAAGAAATGGAATGCAATGAATTTCAAGGTCTCACATGGTAACTCCAATTATGGAGCACATCCCTTTGATTGTTATGGATAAATTTTCTCTAGTCCAGGAGGATCAAGATCTTGACTACTATAGTTTTGTGCAACATAAAAGAGATATCAATGGGGGTGGTGAGAATAATCCTTAAGGATTGAAATAATAGAATCGGATAGAACCCTAAGAAGGGGAGTCTTTGTCAAATCATTGTCAATGGAGAGTTATATGAGGATCCTCTATATGACATTTACTACCATGATTATGAATAAAAACATCATAATTTGATATTTTTCTTGGAGACGACTTTTAACATTGTGTTATGGGTATGGGAGGTCATCTTAAACACATCTAATGCATATCGCAAGGCTTCAAAAACCATAATAATTGTGTGATAGTGGGTTCCTTTCCTAATATTTCCATTGAAGGTTTAGTTACAAGTTTTGCACTATATTCATGGTGGTTTTTGTTGCTACTCAGTTCTTCTATTTTTGTATGGAAATGCCTAGAATTTCCAAGTGGAGGCATGGAGTTAGGTGGAGAATATGATGACATATCATGATCTCTTTTATTATCCACAAAAGTTGCATTATTTTCTTACTTATTATAGTTTAGGTGACATGCTCTCACAACTCTCTCATTGTAGTTTATTTTTTTTACCTCATCAATGGTGTTGGGTTCCCTCTATTTTAGTAGTTGTTTGTAAGATGCGTGGAAAAACCTTGGGAATTTACAATAATGAATGGGATACTAATGATCCCAATATTGAAATATAAAATGGATAATGTGAACATGTTCATGGCATGTTTCAAGATAAAAAATGGTATGGAATGTGATGCTATAGAACTTCATGATAGCATTGATCTCTCTTTGTCTTCAACTATAGTACAAAATTAAGGATATATTTCATCTAACACTAACCATGGGTTCAATGATAATCAAATTATTGGTGCTAAATCAAAGTGAAAGGAAATTATCCTTCATTTATGATTAATGAGGTTATGTGAATCAAGTATGATATTTAAGAACATGAGTGGCAAGTAATTGGGGCCATAACATTGGTTTCTCTCATAAATGACAAAATTATGAAATTTGTCCATGAGGAACCAAAAAAGGAGGTTGAAATAATAGGTTTACATAGGAAACTATAAGAAAAATATGATGATGACCTAAATAATAATGCAACACTAGGTTTTGAGAAAATAAAATTATAATATTAAAGAAGGAGTCTTTAAAGATTTTGGTCCTTTGTATTTCACTAGAATTCCAAGGTACCCAAATTCATGTCTATCTATATGTATATGGATGAACCTCAACCTAAGATTTCAAGGTCAAATTGTTACATCTAAATTTGAACATGTGAAACAAAATACATGAAGAAACAATCCTTAATGTTGTTGAAGAAACAAAAGAAATTTCAAGGAACTAAAAACATTAAATTGTTGCCAAAATTGTGCCCTCTAATCGACAAAGTGAAGATTTGAATTTATGTCAACATTATAACAATGAATTTTTATATCATGAACCATTATATGGATTATAAAATGTAAAGACATAATGAAAATAAGGGTAATGCTATGAAAAAATATTACAAAATATTTGACATCGCCATTTCCAACCCCTCATGTTTAATCCTTAATGTTGTAGAAGAAACAAAAGAAATTTCATGGAACTAAAAACATTAAATTGTTTCCAAAAATGTGCCCTCTAATCGACAAAGTGAAGATTTGAATTTATGTCAACATTAGAACAATGAGTGTTTATATCATGAACCTCTATATGGATTAACATGACCATGAGAAGATTAAAGTAGGAAAACATGAAGAAAGTCTTGAAACCTTGAATAACCCTCCACATATTGTAGACA
>JASDQU010946985.1:19561-33113 GCA_032191745.1 Picea mariana
AAAAACATTAAGTTGTTGCCAAAATTGTGCCCTCTAATCGAAAAAGTGAAGATTGGAATTTATGTCAACATTATAACAATGAGTGTTTATATCATAAACCTCTATATGAATTAACATGACCATGAAAGGATTAAAATAGGAAAATATGAAGAAAGTCTTGAAACCTTGAATAACCCTCCTCATATAAATTGACAATGACAATGTGATTTTGTTTCTTTGTCATGTGAGACACAATGAAAAGAAGGGTAATGCTCTGAAAAAATATTATAAAATGTTTGACATGGCCATTTCCAACCCTTCATGTTTAATCCTTAAAACTTATTATTCCATCTTCCAAAAAAATTATTTTTACATGTTGCACCAAGTTTAAAGTTTGCACATTGCTTGGAAAGATGCTTGCCACATGTCACATGTCAAAAGACTTTTAAGGTTGCATATATCATGTCACAATATTTTGGAAGTTGCATATTGCATATTCAAGTTCTATTTGTTGTCTAGACTCCATAGCCCAAGCACAAGGCACCAGGTTTTGCTTGGATTCTCACATTATATCTTAAAATACAAAGGGATTTCCATTCTTAAAAAACAAAGAGATACAAGTTTGGAACTCTTGAAACCCACAAACAAACAAGCATGTAAAATTTAAATCCAAACTTGAACAATCCAATCTCTTAAATTTCACGTTTACCAATTCCTTCAAATCGCTAGGATGATATCCATGGAGCCACAAATTGATGCGGAAATTGTTTTTCAAGGCCAATAGAACCAATAGAACCAAGGAGTATTGAATCAATATATACCAAGTCTTATAAGAGAAGATGAAACTATCATTAAGTTTATAACAAAATTACATTCACAGATATATACAAGCCATATAAATAGCCTTGTGTATATTATCAGATGAAAAAGTACCCATAATGTCAATGCATTATATGCATCATTACATGTTCAGATATATAATGTACATTTAATTGTCTTATAAAATTATTACACATCATAAATTTCTTTTAGTCTTCTTTTGTGCTTTCTATGTCTTAAGTAATTCATCCATCTCCATGTCTTTGTTTACTGGGTGCTCTTCAACAATTGATGTTGTTTCATTCCTTTCACACCAAGTACGTCTGGTCTCGTACCCACAGTGTGGATGCTGCTGTGAGGGGCCATCACCTACAAAAACCAAAAATATTAAATTTATATGGCCAATTTTTAAATATCATTGAAGTAGTTCATTAATATTAAAAAACAACTTTGCAATGTAATTCTTTACCTGGTCCTCTAGTCAACACAGTTGGCATGGTTGTTGGCCTGTTCACCTAATCTTTAGGTAGAGGAGGATCAACTATGACATTCTCTGCCATTGAAACGTAAAAATTTATAAGTACAAAATTATTAAGTATGTGATTAATATATAGCCATTTTACCATCGTGGGCCTCAGTCACAAGAAAATATTAGGGTTGCACCTCACTGGGATGGGGTTGTTGGGGAGCACCATGATCTTCTAGATATGGTGCACTATCAATGATCTGTTGTCCATTACTAATGGTTTCATTGATAGTGTTCTTCCCCTAATTAAAACAAAGTAAGACATTAAATTATGGACGATATCAAACATTTACGTATTTTATAAGTAATGAAAGGTTAATGTGGACTAATTTTTATTTACCTTATCCCGCAAATTGGATCTTGGGTTCTGCCCCATGATTTTCCTACGATCAACCACGAATTTATAACCGTACTTGTAACCAAGTTGGAGGTCTTCCTCTGTGGTTTTATTTCCAAAGTCATCGCCCTGCATTGCATAAGGGTATGGTTTTTTAATGTTTTTGGCTGCAATTACCTGAAAGTTGTAAGGAAATACAAATAATATTCTTAATATGTTTGGGTACTTACGATTCGTGGCTGTAACCTCGAGTAGCTCCCATGGACTAGCTTGTGTTGGACATGTTTGGAAATCCTTTCTTTGGTTTCCTTCGAAGTGTCAGGCAACCTATCATCAAAATTTTCAAGTATGTTATATATAACCAAACTTTTATTTAGATCTAAAGAAATATAAAGCTGGTATTGAAATCAAAATATTGTAATTTACCTTGGTGTGCTAATTATTTGTTCTCCTAATTTTTTCAAAATCTTCTCTTTTTCATCATCAATGATCGCCTTCCACTCCCTCTCTGGAATTGAGGGAGGACGCTCATACCTAGGATTTCATGCCAAGCTTCATCTATAAACATATCGCGTATATTTTAAATATTCGCCCACTGCAGAGGTGACCAATTTTTTATTGAACATCTCTACTCCAAAGAGGCCTTCAAGATAATCCATAAGTTCCTTTTTGAGGTTGGAATTCTGGAAATTCCACCTCATGCGTAAAGTTTTCCCAAAAATCAACAAGGCCTTTCTCTCTAGGTGCCTATAAAAATGGTTGTTTCCTACACACAAAAAGATATGATCATTAATTTAAAATTAATAATCTAGATGATTTGTGTATGAGAAGGAAAACATTAAACGATTAAAATATGAATTAACACTACTTGGGAGTCTTGATTGTTTTAATGGAAGTCCATTATCGTCGATAAAAAATGTGCACGGAAGGGTCCCCATGCTTTTCACACGTCTAGGTCCAGGAAATGCAACCCTGTCAACCACATCACCATGAGCCTCATCTCTGCCACCATCTCTAGACTCTGATGAAGGTGTGGATGTCTGGTGGTGCGTGTCATAGATCCTATCTAAATTAGGTGTGGAAGATGGAGAAGTAAATAGTACTCTAGCAGTTGTATGACTGCTTGCATCAAGAATCTGTAGCGTCTCTGTAGCGCCACTACTACCAACACCGGGCTGAACATGCTCCAAAAATCTCTTTATAAAAAATAAATTTGTTTTTTTGTGAGATAATGTAAAAGTTAAAGAACAAAGTTTCATAATTGAACATATGAGTACATTAAAAAAAAACACTTTAAATTATGGTTATTACCTTATATGTGTTAAGTTTTGACATAAGGAGATTTATCTTTGCTAGGACGTCGGGAGTTTGATCTGAACGATCTAAGAAGCTAGCAAGTTCCTTGTTCACTTTAATGTTCTTTTTTTTTCTTAAGACCATTGGATCAGGGGATGAATAAAACCCCTTCTCATTGGTGGAATCATGATCAAAATGGTCTGCGGACTACATATAATTTCAACAAAAACATTGTTATTTCAATAAAATTATATAAGAAAATAATAAATTCACATAAAATGAAAGTGGAAATTGATAATCATTTACATGTTCTGTGGCTGGCCCTTTTCCATGATCATCTTGCCACATTATAAAATAATTAGAACCCCCAAATATTTAAAAAATTGTTAATGATAACAAAAAAACAATGTTAAAGATAACATTTACAACAATGTTAAAGATAATGAAAAAATATAATGCAATAAGTAGAGGTTTCTTAAAGAGGTGTTTCATAAAAACCTGCACACTATTAGTCAATGTTTCTATTCGATTCAAATTGTAATCCACTAATAACTCTTCCCCAGGAGTTATCTTTTTTATTGCATACATGACTACCTGATTCTCTTCACGTCCATCATATATGTAATTTGGTTGTTTGTTTATTGTCCCAGGTCGTGTGTTGTTTATAAACCCTGTGATATTGCCAAAAGCTTTAGGCCTTCCATCAATATAGATAGTCACTCCCTTATTTCTATCCTTGTTTATTAGTTGTATATAATTTGTGGCAAGTGCATATCTCTGCATACTTCACATGTACCAGACCATCTGCATCCAATCGTTATAATTGTAACATGGTCTGACATAGTCCATCAATTCAGTTATTGTATTGTATTTTACAATTATTCCATCCATGGAAAATAGCCCCAAGCCGTGCAGGGAGGATGGTGCAATGTGATATGTCATATTGTTGACAACGAAGTCAACATCTATAGGAGGTAGTTCCTTAGGTACCAATTGTTTCACTAGATGCTTATACCTGAGTGGCACCTCTATGTATCCTATGCTCTCAACATCATAAGAGCGTGATCCTCCTTTGGCAAGAAAAACTTTCATGCGTCTACAAAATTTTATTCTAAATTTTTCACCTCTGGTCCTTGTTTGTTTATCATATATACTAGATGCAGTCGCATTTCCCTCTATTTGTCCTAAGATTTCATCACTCGATGAAGAAATATCTAACATATACCTGTTTGGTTGTACCTTTAGTTGCATGTGCACGTGTTGTTAGTGAGTAGTCCATCATCATCATAGTTCCAATTTATGAACTTTTGTTTCTATAATCAAAGTTCTAAATAAAAAATTTATATCTTTAGTTTTAGATGCACTATTAGACTAGGGTGAAATTACCAATATTAGTGGTCAACCACCTAATTTAATGTGATATCCCTCTTGATTTTGGACATATTAAGGACATATTAATGTGATAACACTAAGGACATGATAAGTTTAAAACATGGATCTAAGAAAAAAATAGTAGTAAGGTTGTTGTTTGTTGGATTTGCGCAAATTAGAAATATTATAAGAAATGTCCATTGAAGATGAGAGTCAATTATATGGAGTAAGAAATCCAACCATCAATTGGTGTGTTGCAAATCTTGTGTGCTTTAGTTGGAAATATTTCTAAGGAAAGACAAGAGTAGAACTATACAAATATCAGTTTTGTTCAATCCAAGAGTGGAACTATAAAAATATTAGTTTTGTTCAATCCAAGTTGAAAAATAAGTAAGTTATGGCGATGGTTAACAATAGTGCAACCCTCATTTTTATGTAGGAATTAGTGGTTGTTAAACTCAATGTACAGTTGAAATTGGTGCAGTTGACTTGCAACTGGGCATAAAATGAAAAATGAGACTCAGATTGAGGAATCATCATCTCTGTTGGATTCCTGGCATAGGATTTTAGCTAGAGCACCCCTCACTCCCGGTTCCAACCCCTCGGAAGTTGTTTTTTTCATCGTTTTCGATAACTAGTGCTTTGCTCAGTAAGAAGCGATGCAACATTTGGATTTAGGGGTCCAATTTACGAAACCATGCATTGGGAGCAGATGGACAATGTGATCACCTAATCCATGGCTAAAGAAGCATGCAACATCTCATGGAACTTAAAAATGTTGCCTTGTTAGGCTTTTATGCCCTGAGGAGGAATTGCGAAGAGTCCCCGAAATGGTTTGGGATGCGACTTGAAACTGGGCATAAAACAAAAACTGAGAATTGGATTGAGGATCCATCATCTTTGTTGGATTCCTCTCATATGATTTTAGTTAGAGCACCCCTCACTCATGGGTGCCATGCCTCATAAGTTGCTTTAATCATTGATTTCGAGAACTAGTTTTTTGCTTAGTTTGAAGCAATGCAGCATTTGGATTAAGTGGCCAAATTACGAAACCATGCCTCGAGAGAGAATGGATAATTTGGTCACCTAGTCCATGCCTAAACCAGCTTGCTTCATCTCACAGAACTCAAAAATGTTGCTCTGTTAGTCTTTTATGCCCTGAGCGAGAATTGGCCAAGAGTCCCTGAAATGGTTTGGCATGCGACTTGCAACTGGGCATAAAACAAAAATCGATACTCAGATTGAGGAAACATCATATTTTTTGGACTACTAGCATAGGATTTTATCTAGAGAACCCCTCACTCCCGGTTCCAACCCCTCAGCAATTTTTTTTTTCATCGATTTCAATAACTAATGCTTTGCTCAGTAAGAAGCAATGCAACATTTCGATTTAGGGGTCCAATTTACGAAACCATACCTCAGGAGAGGATCAATAATTTGGTCACCTATTCCATGCCTAAACAAGCTTACAACATCTCATGGAACTCAAAAATGTTGCTCCGTTAGTCTTTTATGCCCTGAGCGGGAATTGGCCAAGAGTCCCCGAAATGGTTTGGGATGCGACTTGCAACTGGTCATAAAAAGAATACCAAGACTCGAATTGAGGAACCAACATCTCTGTTGGATTCATGGCATAGTATTTTATCTAGAGAACCCCTCACTCCTAATTCCATCGCCTCTGAAGTTGTTTTTTTCATCGATTTTGATAACTAGTGCTTTGCTCAGTAAGAAGCAATGCAACATTTGGATTTAGGGGTCCAATTTACGAAACCATTCCTCGGGAGTGGATGGACACTATGGTCACCTATTCCATGTCTAAACAAGCATGCAACATCTCATGGAACTCAAAAATTCTGCTCTGTTAGGCTTGTATGCCCTGAGGAGGAATTGCCAAGAGTTCCCAAAATGGTTTGGGATGCGACTTGCAACTGGGCATAAAATGAAAACCGAGACTCGGATTGAGGAACCTTCGACTTTGATGGATTACTAGGATAGGATTTCAGCTAGACCAACCCTCACTCATGAGTTCCATGCCTCGGAATTTTCTTTACTCATTGATTTTGAGAACTAGTGTTTTGTTCAGTTTGAAGCAATGCAACATTTGGATTAAGGGGTCAATTTATGAAACCATGCCTAAGGAGTGGATGAATAATTTTTTCACCTATTCCATGCCTAAACAAGCTTCCATCATCTCACAGAACACAAAAATGTTTCTATGTTAGTCTTTTATGCCATGAGCGGGAATTGGCCAAGAGTCCCCGAAATGGCTTGGCATGTGACTTGCAACTAGGCATAAAATGAAAAACAAGACTCATATTGAGGAACCATCATCTTTGTTTTATTCCTGGCATAGGATTTTAGCTAGAGCACTCCTCACTCCCAGTTCCAACCCCTCAGAAGTTGCTTTAATTTTCAATTTCGATAACTAGTGGTTTGCTCAGTTTGAAGCAATGCAACATTTGGATTAAGGGTCCAATTTATGAAAACATGCCTCAGAAGAGGATCGATAATTTGGTCACCTATTCCATGCCTAAAAAACCTTACAACATCTCACGGAACTCAAAAATGTTGCTATGTTAGTCTTTTATGTCCTGAGCAGGAATTGGCCAAGAGTCCCCAAAATGGTTTGGGATGCGACTTGTAACTGGGCATAAAATGAAATTTTGAGACTCAGATTGAGGAATCATTATCTATTTTGTATTCCTAGCATAGGATTTTACGTAGATCACCCCTCACGCTAGGTTCCAACCCCTCGGAAGTTGTTTTTTTCATCGATTTCGATAACTAGTGCTTTGCTCAGTAAGAAGCAATGCAACATTTGGATTTAGGGGTCCAATTTACAAAACCATGCCTCGGGAGTGGATGGAAACTTTGGTCACCTAGTCCATGGATAAACAAGCATGCAACATCTTATGGAACTCAAAAATGATGCTTCATTAGCCTTTTATGCCCCGAGGAGGAATTTCCAAGAGTCCCCGAAATGGTTTGGGATGCGACTCGCAACTGGGCAGACAATGAAAATCAAGACTCGGATTGAGGAACCGTCGACTTTGATGGATTACTGGGATATGATTTCAACTATACCACCCCTCACTCTCAGGTGCCATGCCTCGGAAGTTGCTTTACTCATTGATTTTGAGAACAAGTGTTTTGCTCAGTTTGAAGTGATGCAACATTTGGATTAAGGGGCCAATTTACGAAACCATGCCTCAAGAGAGGATGGATAATTTTGTCACCTATTCCATGCCTAAATAATCTTGCAGCATCTCATGGAACTCAAAAATGTTGCTCTGTTAGTCTTTTATGCCCTGAGCGGGAATTGGCCAAGAGTCCTTGAAATGGTTTGGCATATGACTTGCAACTGGGCATAAAATGAAAAAATGAGACTCGGATTGAGGAACCATCATCTCTGTTGGATTCTTGGCATAGGATTTTATCTATATCACCCCTCACTCTCGGTTCCAACCCCTTGAAAGTTGTTTTTTTCATAAATTTTGATAACTAGTGCTTTGCTTAGTAAGAAGCAATGCAACATTTGGATTTAGGGGTCCAATTTACAAAACCATGCCTCGGGAGTGGATGGACACTATGGTCACCTAGTCCATGGATAAAAAATCATACAACATCTCATGGAACTCAAAAATGATGCTCTCTTAACCTTTTATGCCTCGAGGAGGAATTGCCAATAGTCTCTGAAATGCTTTGGGATGTGACTTGCAAATGGGCATAAAACGAAAACTGAGACTTGGATTGATGAACCATCGACATCAATGGATTACTAGGATAGGATTTCAGCTATACCACCCCTCACTCTCGAGTGACATGCCTCAGAAGTTTCTTTACTCATTGATTTTGAGAACTAGTGTTTTTCTCAGTTTGAAGCAATGCATCATTTGGATTAAGGGGCCAATTTATGAAATCATTCCTCGGGAGAGGATGGATAATTTGGTCACCTAATCCATGCCTAAAAAGGATTCCATTCATCTCATGGAATTCAAAAATGCTTCTTCGTTAGCCTTTTATGCCCCGAGGAGGAATGCCAAGAGTCCCCGAAATGGTTTGGGATGCGACTTGCAACCGAGCATAAAACGAAAAACGAGACTCGGATTGAGGAACCATCGACTTCGATGGATAATTTGGTCACCTATTCCATGCCTAAACAATCTTCCATCATCTCACGGAACTCAAAAATGTTTCTCTTTCAGTCTTTTATGCCCTGATAGGGAATTGGCCAAGAGTCCCCGAAATGGTTTGGCATGCGACTTGCAACTTGGAATAAAACGAAAACCGAGACTCAGATTGAGGAACCATCATCTCTGTTGGATTCTTGGCATATGATTTTAGCTAGATAACCCCTCACTCTCAGTTCCAACCCCTCGAAAGTTTCTTTAATCATCGATTTCGATAACTAGTGTTTTTCTCAGTTTGAAGCAATGCAACATTTGGATTAAGGGTCCAATTTACGAAACCATGCCTCAGGAGAATATCAATATTTTTTTCACCTATTCCATGCCTAAACAAACTTACAGCATCTCATAGAACTCAAAAATGTTGCTCCGTTAGTCTTTTATGCCCTGAGCGGGGATTGGCCAAGAGTCCCCGAAATGGTTTAGGATGTGAATAGAAACTGGGCATAAATCGAAAACCAAGACTTGGATTGAGGAACCATCATCTCTGTTGGATTCTTGGCATATGATTTTAGCTAGAGCACCCCTCACTCCTGGTTCCACCCCTCATAAGTTGTTTTTTTTATCGATTTCGATAACTAGTGCTTTGATCAGTAAGAAGCAATTTAACATTTGGATTTAGGGGTCCAGTTTATGAAACCATGCCTCGGGAGAATATGGACACTATGGTCATCTAGTCCATACCTAAACAAGCATGCATCATCTCATGGATATCAAAAATGTTGCTCTATTAGCCTTTTATGCCTCGAGGAGGAATTGCTAAGAGTCCTAGAAATGGTTTGGGATGCGACTTGCAACTAGACATAAAATGAAAAACAAGACTCAAATTGAGGAACTGACGAATTCGATTGTTTACTGGGATAGGATTTCAGATAGACCACGCAACTTGCAACTATGCATAAAATGAAAACCGAGACTCATATTGAGGAATCATCATCTCTGTTGGATTCCTAGCATAGGATTTTAGCTAGAGAACCCCTCAGAAGTTGTTTGTTTCATTGATTTTGATAATTAATGCTTTTCCCAGTAAGAAGCAATGCAACATTTGGATTTAGGGGTCCAATTTACGAAACCATGCCTCGGGAGAAAAGTGATAATTTTTTCACCTAGTCCATTCCTAAACAATCTTACAACATCTCACAAAACTCAAAAATGATATTCCGTTAGTCTTTTATTCCCTGAGCAGGAATTGGCCAAGAGTCCCCGAAATGGTTTGGGATGCGACTTGCAACTAGGAATAAAATGAAAACTGAGACTTGGATTGAGGAACCATCATCTCTGCTGGATTCCTGACATAGGATTTTAGCTAGAGCACCCCTCACTCTATAATATACCAGATATAAAATGTATGCAAAATAGAAATAAAATGCTAGTAATGGCAGAACAACAGCAATATAACCAGAAGATTCACCACAATAACACTGAAATGATATAAGAATAACAACAAAAATAGCACTTTGAATCTGAAAGAAATGTTCACGGGCCTCTTCGAGGAGGAAATATCCAGTTGAGTAGAGCTCTATTACAATAATATCCAAGTTGGGGTTCTCATACCCTCGACTCCTATTTATACTAAAAGGAAGCATCTAGAGGAAGATCCTTTTAGAAGCGAAAGATTCTATTAGGTCTTCTTACATCTGCCTTATTCTATTTTATTGAAAGGCCTTATTAATATTTACTTTTATTACATCTGAATATATTTTTCTACCTATGTGCAGGTTAGGACCCTAACATGTCCACCCCCTTAAAAACAACCTTGTCCTCAAGGCTTGAGATGAGGAAATTGTTGCAGAATGGTAGTTGGTTCCCAAGTGGCGTCTACTAGAGTTGTATCCTTCCACTAGACTAGCACTTCCTTGATGTTTCTCTAATGTAGGTGACGCTCACGCTGGTCCAAAAATGCTTTTGGTTTTATCCAAATGGATCCTTCTTCGGCTAACTCTAGAAGCTTGGTTTGAATTTGGCACTTAGCTCCAATCACCTTCTTTAAGCATGAAACATGAAAAATATGATGCAGCTTCGAATGGATGGGTAAATCTAACTGATAGGAAACTTGTTCCACGGGCTTGAGCATGGTATAAGGACCATAAAATTTAGGCACTAGTTTCTGACAATGCTCGACCTTGAGGGAAGTTTTCTTGCAAGGTTGCAGTCGAAGAAACACTTGATCCCCTTCTGCAAATTGATGTTCAGAGCGACCTTGATCTGCTTGTTGCTTCATGTGATTTTGTGCCATGACCAAATTCTCTTTGAGGGTACGGAGAATAGCCTCTCGAGTTGTAAGTGTTAGGTCAACCGCTTGGACCTTAGAGGCACTCGGTAAGTATGAGAGAAATGAAGGTGGCTTATGTCCATATACTGCTTCAAAAGGAGTCATGCATGTAGTTGTATGGTATGAAGTGTTGTACCACCATTCAGCTAGGGGTAACCATTGAGCCCACTAATTTTTATTTTCCAAGGCAAAACACCTCAAATATGTTTGAAAACACTTGTTAACAAATTCTGTTTGGCCATCAATCTAGGGATGATAAGCTATGTTGAGATGCAATTCAGTGCCTTGTATCTTGAATAGTTCTTGCCAAAAATTGCTTGTGAAATTTGGGTCGCGATCAGAAACAATAGAGTGCGGCATGCCATGAAGCTTGAATACCTAATTCATGAAGATTTGAGCCACCGTGGATGTTGTAAACGGGTGTGGAAGGGCACAGAAATGAGCATACTTGGAAAGGTGATAAAAAACGACCATGATGACGGATTTATTTCCTGATTTGGGTAAGCCGGTAATAAAATCCATAGAAATATCCTTCTAAATAGTAGGTGGAATCAGGAGCGGTTGTAGTGTGCCTGATGATTTGACTATTTCTCCCTTGTTGCACTGACACACATCACATTCATCTACAAAATTACGAATTTCCTATTTCATACCATCCCAGAAAAGGGAACGTTTGACCCTATCATATGTTTTGGTGAACCTGGAGTGCCCTGTTGTGGGTGTAGCATGAAGGTCAGAAAATACCATGGATTTAATATTTGATTGTTTACTTAGATACAAATGACCTTTGTGTCAAATTTCCTCATGGAGCCAAGAGTACCCTGGGGAAGCTGGAGCATTGGACTGCAATTGGTGGATCAACTATGAACTTTTGGGATCTTGTAGCCATTCCTGGCGAATGGCTTGGAGCCAATCTGGTACAATGAATGAAAGAGAAAAAAGGGATCCTTCATCTTCATATTTTTGGGAAATTTCATCCACAACCACATTGTCTCCATCTTTATTATAAATGATTTCATAATCATATCCAAAGAGTTTAGTCACCCATTTTTGTTGTTCTGGGGAGGAAATGCGTTGTTCCAGAAAATACTTGAGGCTTTAATGGTCTGTCTTAATTTGGAAACGTTGCCTCAATAGATAAGGACGCCACAGATCCATGACATGCAGAATAGCCAAAATTTCATTTTCATAGATGGATTTGCCCAGATTTCTTTCATATAGTTGCTTGTTGGTAAACGCCAAAGGTCGACCCTCTTGCATAAGGATAGCACCAATTCCTTTCCTTGAGGCATCACATTCCAACACAAAGGTATTTGTGAAATCAGGAAGGGAAAGGACTGGAGTGGTGCACATGGCCATATTCAAGGTTTGAAAAGCTTGAGCAGTGGCTAGAGTCCAATTGAAAGAGTTGTTTTTTAGGAGAGCTGTGAGAGGTGCTGCAATCTTCCCATAATTCTTAACAAGCTTGCGATAATACCCTGTTAAGCCTAGAAATCCACGCAAGCTCTTAAGAGTCTTTGGGTGAGGCTAGTCTTGCATAGATTCAATCTTTTTAGGATCCACCCTGACGCCATCTTTGCCAACCAGATGACCCAAGTATTCTACTTCTGAGGCACCAAAAGCACATTTAGACTGTTTCAGGAAAAGTTGGTGCTGAGAGAGTAGATGGAGAACTCGATGCACATGAGAAATATGGTATGTCTAGGTTTTGCTATAGACGAGGATATCATCAAAGAAAACTAAGACAAAATGGTAGATAAAAGGACGAAAGACATGATTCATGAGGCTTTGGAAGGTGGAGGGGGCATTACAAAAGACAAAGGGCATGACCAAAAACTCACAGTGGCCCTCATGAGTTCTAAAGGCAGTCTTGGGAATGTCTGCCTCTTTCATATGTATCTAGTGGTAGCGCAAACAAAGATCCAGTTTAGTGAAGAATTGGGTGCCACTCAATTCATCCAGGAGGTCATCAATGATAGGAATGGGGAATTTGTCTTTGATGGTAAGTTTGTTGAGGGCACGAAATTTAGGACACATTTGCCAAGAACCTTCTTTCTTCAGAACCATGACCACAAGAGACAAGTAGGGGCTCGTACTAGGGTGGATAATGCCTACATTAAGGAGTTCCTGGACCATTTTCTCAATTTCATTTTTTTGGGAAAAGGGGTGACAATACGGACGGATATTGGAAGGAAGGCTTCTGGGTATAAGGGGAATGGAATGATCATGAACACCATGGGAAGGAGGGAGGCCTTGGGGAGTGTTAAAGACCAATTGATGTTTAGAAAGGATGGCTTGGAGGTCTTGCGGTACCGAGGGTGTCTCTATTGCTTGTATGGCATGGAGTTGGGCGATAACACCAGAATGAACCTTTTTGAGCAGCTTTTCCATGCGATGGGAACTAATGATCTCAGGTGAACTGGCGGTGATGCCTTGGAACTTATATTGGTGGCCCTCTTGGTTGAATTGCATGGTTAATTCTTTAAAATCCATGAGAATGGAACCCAAAGTCCTTAGCTAGTCTGCATGCAACACAATGTCACAACCTCCCATGTCGATAGCAAACATATGGGATTTCATGTGGTAATCACCAATTTGGAGACGCACATTTTTACAACACGCTCCACATTTCATGGAACCACCATTGGCAATCATGATTTGGAAATTATTGACGGCATGGATGTAGCAATGAGTTTCTTGGGCAATGTGGCGATGAATAAAATTATGGGTGCTGCCACTATCAACCAGAATGATGACCTTCCGAT
>JASDQU010946986.1:0-11612 GCA_032191745.1 Picea mariana
ATGTAATAACAAATGCAAGAGATTTAACCTACAACCATTCATTTAAGAAGTTTTGCATGAGAAATACACTTACAAATCATGAAGATAGCTTATCAAACCCTAGTTGTAAACCTTCCAATGAAAGAGAACACCACAAAAATGCCAAGAATGATCCTCCACAAGAGTTGCGCCTCACTTCCAAGAGCCATAATACCAAGACAAAGACTAAGAAAGATCTCTCACAAGAGAGTGAGTTGTGTTGTGTGAAAATGAGAGGCAACGTCCTCTATTTATATCATCCAAATGACCTTTAATTTTAAAATTAGGCCATTAAAACAGCCGACAAGGCTGACTTTCAATATTACATTGTTTTTTACATTAAATGCTAAAAATGTCACAATATGAGATCAAAAGATGACATCATGCCTTATTTGAACCTTTGGTTGATAAAAAACATTGTGGCTTAGTCATCCAATGATAGACATTGGTGTATAGAGAAATTTCATTGGCCTATTTGCAAAAACGTTCACCTCTTTGTCTACCAAACTAGCCCTAAAGAAAAGCTGACGTCACCTCTAATAAGCTTGACGCAGCACTCCTATCTTATATGAGCATTTAATGATATTTGATGCATGGTGATTAATTTAGAGATTGATTATATACATTGAATGTTATATCATTTTCAGTGTTTATTGAAAAGTAATATTATAAGCCATAGTCAATTTTTTGCAATCATTGACTTCGTCAATAATTACTGCTATTTATGCTCATGTACATTAAATGTTGATAGTCATTAATCTATGAAATGCTAACCACTATTTGCATGCATTAGTTTTATTGTTGCCTTGTCTCGCAAACAGGTGCCCCTTCTGTGGTTTATCTTCATTTTGACTATCTTTTTGGTGGTAATCTGTGAAAGGGAAAAATTTACCTTGATCCTTTAAGCCTTTTCCTTTTCAAAAACCCAGATTGCTAGGGACGTCTCCCTTGGGATTAGCCACCCTAAGTAGAAAGAGCCCCCCATCGAGGTGACAGTGGGTGGGGAAGCTCATGTTACGCCAGTTTGATCCTTACCTTTCAGCTACTTGACCTAGACTACAAACTGAGCGATAACATACCCTTTACAAAAGAAAGGTCCTTGAGGAGCTTTAGGAGTAGCATAAAAAGGCATTAAACTTATTACTATATAAAATATTTTTAGAATGAAATAAAGAGAAAAAAATACATATGAGTAATATAAAAGGTCAAATACATATAATAATTTAAAGATCATAAGTTTTAGTGAATATGTCCCCACAAGAGAAATCTCATACTTGGATGTTACATTTACTCTTTACACAAGAAAGGTCCTTGAGGAACTCTACGAGTGGTATAAAAAGAGATTTAACTTATTACTATATAAAATATTTTTAGAATGAAATAAAGAAAAAAAAAACACATAAATGCATGTCCCCACAAGGAAGATCTCATACTTGGATGTTGCTTAAGTCCAAGGCCTAAAGAGTTGTCTTTGCCCTTTATATGAGAAAGACTTAAAAATCTCTAGAGACAATATAAAGAGGCACTTATCTCATCTCTATATAAAATATTTGAACACATGTAATCATTTAAAGATCATAAGTTTTATTATCCTTCAATTTTAACCACTTCAAGTGACTTGGACTCTTTAAGCTTTATCTCTATATTTTAAAGCATTACCTTTGCCCTTTACATGAGAAAGAGTTGAGCTCTACAAGCAATATAAAGTAGGTACTTAGTCCATTGGATGTTGCTTGGGTGGTTGGGAGGAATGATTTTTACCCTCCTCACCCAAGTTCAATTCCTTAGTTGTGCCCTTAAATGGGTCTATATTATGCTCTTGTTGTTGAGCCCCCAATACTCTGAAAATTCTCAACTTCCACACGTTCTCTCGCGGATTTCGAGGGGGATTTGGGGGAGGCGAAAGCTAGTACTTAGCTTATCTCTATATAAAAAAATAAAATAAAGCATGTAATCATTTAAAGGTCATAAATTTATTATCTTCCCACTTCTAACCACATCAAATGACTTGAAATCAATTCACACATTACCTTGAAATTTTATAAAAGAACAAAATGGAACCTAGGGTTTCTATCTCTAAATCATTAGTTGACACAAAAATGAAAATCAAGAACTACATCAATTCTACACATCAATTAATTGTTTTGAATCTTCTTTATACATTCAATAATAAACATAGCAACCAAAGTGAAAACCACATGAATTCTATATATTAAGTAATTGTTTTATATTTCAATTTTTGACAATTAGTTTTATTGTTTAAGGGGTTATCTTTATAAATCACCTTTATTTAAATTATATACAATTTTATTAAAAATATTGAAATAAGAACAATTTACTTTAAAACTCCATAAATAATAAAATGATTACAACAATATTATAGTTATATAATCACTAATTAACATAGAAAAAAATGAAAAATTAATAAACTCTACCCTAAAATAAGTTTGTAATCTCTATATTCAATTAACTTTATAATTAATATAATTAAATGTTCTAATTTACATTAAAAAAGCACAATGAATAAATTAATATTTAATATAAATTAAAAAAAATAACAAATTAAAGTTCAATTCTTAAACTTAATTTAATTTGAGGATGAAGATTTCGGACTCGAGTTTAGCCGTTCGTTTGTAATTAGTTCAATATCTTATGATGAATGTTTAACCAACATTTAGAAAAGTTATTATCCCTTTGCTAGGATTTTCTCACATGTAATTGTGGTGACCGGGCATGCGGTCGTACTCGGTCATTAAGAGTTTTAAATCACGAGTTAAATTGGCTTTTTAAAATCGAAAAATGGGTTTTCTAAAACCTTTCACAAGTACATAAAAAAGTTTGATTAATGTAGTTTTAAGAAATTCAACATTATGTTGTAATGATACTTTGGGTTTATATGTATCGGAAAGTTGCTTTTGATTCAGATAAAAAAGGAAATCCAAACTTAATATTACCCTAAAATCTACCCAATCTCACCCTTAACTCTAAACCCTAACCTTCCCCTTATAACCTAAAGAGCTACCTTTCAGTATGTTTTTTTCTCGTTTCAGAGCTAGTTGGCTCCCCGCCTCAGTCACTTCACACTTATCCATCATATACACAGAATTTTAGAACGATTCACTCGATCTACCGAGTGGTCTAGCATTAACCCTAAAACTTACCCTGCCTCACCCCTAAATCTAAACCCTAACCTTCGCCCTAGAACCTAAAGAGCTACCTATCTGTAGGTTTTTTTCTCATTTTAGAGCTACATGGCTCCCCCCTCAATCCATTCACAATTATCCATCATATACATAGAATTTTAGAATGGTTCGCTCCATCCACCGAGTGGTCGACTTACTGCCAGTTTGTTGTGGCGTATGGCACTCAATGCCAAATAAGAACTCCGTCAATAATTCCCTGTAAGCTGCAGTCGTAAGTCGCTGCAGTCGTAAGCCACAACTTACAAGTTCAATTCTCTAGATGTGTTCCCACTTCAAGAATTTAGTATAAAACCTACTAAAACCACAGATCTCAACTCATTTAGTAAAAAAGAAGCAAAGCATGTTTCTCCTCTTAAAAACCCTGGCGTCAATGCCTCTTAAAAACCCTGGCGTCAATTTCAAGATTAGAATGATTTTATTTCTATTGGTTTTAGATCTTATCGCATTTAGATAAAAAAGAAACAAAGCATGTTTCACCTCTTAAAATTTTGGCTTCAATTTCAATCTGATTTCTATTATTTATATTTAAATCTACTAGGATAAAAATGTCATATAAACTAAATGTCATATAAACTACAACTGATAAATCTAGTTACGTCGAAAGGCGTATACTTATTGACAATGGGCACAATTAATCACCTTTTAATCATAAATTTCAATCTTAGGGTTGGCAATTGAAGATGCTGGCATATTCTTTGTCGTCCTCTCTAATCAATGGATGAGATTTTGATAAATTAACTTCCGCTCATTTATAAAGACATACGTTTATGTGATTACTTTTTCACATTTACTAAATAAAATTAAAAAATTACTTGATCACCACCAGATTGCCACGTTCAATGATTAAGAAATAACAACAAAAATTATTATTCATGGGCGAATGCGTATGGCCACTTGTGGTCGCGTGAATTATGAACTGTGAGTGTCGTTTCTCCTGTGTTTTAGACTGCGCCGTCATTTTTTTTTACCAGGGCAGGCGCGTGGATGTGAAGTGCGGGCGTATTACCCAGTTCCTTCATTTTCTTTTCTCCATTCTCCATTACCCAGTTCCTTCAAAAAAATTTGCTGCTGTGCTAGTAAACTATAGCTAATAAATCTGTAAAGCAAATTAGAATGCAAGATGTTAAAGGCTTAGTGGCTTCAGCTTATAACATTTTTATATTTGTGTTAAATTTACTAAAATTCTAGTATGACTAAGCTTTATCATTTCATTGTCCAAACAATGAATAGGCGAGAAATATTACTGCACTATTTAATTGTCAACTGCACTCAACATTCAATTAAAGTCAATCGTCTACAGCTGGCAGAGATGAGAAATGCATATTTAATCAGATTTCTTAGTGAATAAGAACATAAACTTCAAAATGCAATGGCAGAGTTGAGAAATGTATATTTAATCAGATTTCTGGGCGAATAATAACATAAACTTTAAAATGCATTATATATAAACAAAGAAAAATTACTCTAACCGATAATAAGCAATTTGACAGAAAAATGGGATCTCTCCATGTATCTATCCTTCGTGTAAACATTTTTTCAAAAGTATGGCAATAAACTAAACGGAATCTTTATCACGAGAAATGATTTATTTACCTGGTCTCCTCAACTATCGCTTCAACTCCATGCCCGATTGCAGATCTTCAATCAACTACAGAAGAACCGCAAATGCCGAGGTAATTCAAATAATATATATAACAGCTTTACTCTCGAGCATTAAACGGAATCTTTATCCTGGCGTAAAGAAGAAGCAAAGCTTGTTTCTCCTCTTAAAATCTTGGCATCAATTTCAAGATTAAAATGATCTGATTTCTACCATCTATATTTAAATCTAGTAGATTAAAATATGTCATATAAACTATAACTAATAAATCTAGTAGGTTTAAAAATTTCATATAAACTATAGCTAATAAATCTGTAAAGCAAATTAAAATGCAAGATATTAAAGGCTTAGTGGCTTCAGTTTATAGCATTTTATATTTATGTTAAATTTACTAAAAGTCGATTATGGCTACAGTTTTATCATATGCGAGAAATATTGCTTCAAGATTTTTCAACTGCACTAAATATCAATCTGTTGCAGCGGTGCCTTCTTTAATTATTCAATTAAAGCCAATCCTCTACAGCTGGCAGAGATGAGAAATGTATATTTAATCAGATTTCTAGATAAATAACAACATAAAGTTCAAAATACATTATATATTACCAACGAAAAATTACTCTGACTGATATAAAGCAATTTGACAGCAAAACAGGATCTCTCCGTTTATCTATCCTTCGTGTAAACATTTTTGCAAACCCTTTTTCTAAACCCTTTTAGCAATAAACTAAACGGAATTTTTATCACGAGAAATGATTTATTTACCTGGTCTCCTCAAATATCACTTAAACTCCATGCCCGATTGCAGATCTTCAATCAGCTACAGAAGAACCGCAAATAATATGAATAGCAGTTTTACTCTCGGGCATTAAAATTCCAGACAAAATACGATGAAGATCGTTAAAAAAAAAAGAAACATTAAACTGTAAAATATTGAGAAAAATGAAATACACGGCGTCAGAGAAAAGTAGAAGGGAAACTCATAAACAAACCTAACATAACCAGACAAACAAAACATCACAAAAGGAAAATAAAGAACGAAAAATTGAACAGCAAGCCGAATGAAAACGCAGGATCGCAGGGAAGAAGAAAACACACACACAGAAGAAAACAAAGAACGAAAAAGAGAACAGCAAGCAAATTAAGAAAGGCAGGGCCGCAGGGCAGAAGAAAACACAATTCACAACCTCGGAACAACAAAGAAAAGAGCACAATTCGGAGTGAAAGCCATCTATTACAATTGAATTGAATTTGAGTTTGAATTTGAAGGAAGAGAATCCAAGGCCAACGGTTACCTAGAGAATCCAAGGCCAAGGCCTTTGGTGCTTTTTCATGCACCAAAGGCAAAAGGGAGGATATTCTTGCTTTTTAGTCTCCAGTTTTTAAGCATACTTATATTTGTCCATAAACGAAATGCTGCAATTCTCTAGCTAAAATTTCGCTCCCTTAGTTTCAACTAACTTTAGTTACCTCTATTCTCCTCCCCAAATAAACTCTTACGAAGTTGAAATCTCAGAGTCTATATTGTTGCTAAAACCGCTGATGAGAAATAGAATCAAACGTAGGCAGAAGTTGTGCCACATAGATGATGCGGAACTCGAAGATGTACATACTAGTGGAATTTTGACGATCATATAGGATTGTATGGATAATACATATCAACATAATTTTGATCGCCTATTCAATATTTGTTATCTTCATCTTATTCAAACATCATTAAAATGTGATATAAGCTCACATAAATTATTTTTGATTTTCTATATATTTAATAAATTAAAAAAATAAATAAATATTATATTATTATAAAAAAATTAATTTGAAAATAAATCTGTATAAGGTTATTTGATGAGTTAAAAACTTTTACATTTACTTTTTAATATTATATTAATATATATTTTTTAATTTGAAAAGAAATTTGTGTGAGGTTGTTTTGTTAAACTTGAAAAGTCTAAAACACAAGACACTATGTTTGAGAGTATAAGAGGTCACACTTAGCATTATATTACCAAAAATTACATAACACTTAGTCACTTGTTCTCTCACATATACATTTTCTATGATATTCTTGGGTATCCCCAAATTCAGGTTACTTATCTTCCCTTTTCATGCTTCCTAATCTTACACAGTGACATTAGAGAGGTCGTTTGGGTGATCAGCAACAGACAAGGAGGGTTTCTAGGTAGAGTTCTTTAAGAACAATGTTCATGCTTTGATTTCTCACTTGGTTGATCTCTTCAACCATGTGGTCCGTATAAGTTTTCCATTGGTATGGTCACACACATCATTCACCCGATACACAAGTCAAGCCCCAACTCAGATCCCAATAACTATAGGACAATCATGGTGGGTCACACGTTTTCAAAACTCTATGTTACAATTCTCCATATGAAGCTCTCTAGTGAGCTTGAGTAGAGATCCCTCAGAGCTAGGGGACAAGAAGGATTCCAATTCACTCATCAGACCATTGACCACATATTTACCCTATAAGCCATCATCAAGGAGGCACGACATTGCTCTTCAAAAGTCTATTGTTGCTTTGTATATTTTCAAAAATCTTTTGACTCTATCCTACAAGAGGCATTGTTCCAAAGCCTCGGAGACATTGGCGTTTCCTACGCCCTACTAATTGTCATCATGTGCCTATAGGTTTGGATCCTTGGTCGTCTTCGCACAGTTCATAAGATGTATGATTTAATCAGGACTACCATTGGGGTTAAACAAGGTTGCCCCCTGTCCCCCACCTTAATTGGTATTTACATTGATGTGTTGGAGGCCTTTATTCATGAGAATATCCACGATAGTGATGTATGCCTCCTCCACCAAGTTCTAATATCCATCTTACTCTTTGTTGAAGACATGGGCCTCCTAGCATCATCTCCAAAGGGGTTATATAGATAGTTGGATGCTTTAGCCTTCTTCTACGACCTTTGGCAATTGATGGTTAACCTAGGTAAAACAAAGGTTATGATATTCAACGAGTTGAATAATACTTTTGACCTTCATTTCTTCTTCAGAGGGGAGGAGATCAAGATTGCCAACACCTACAAATACTTAGGGGTGTATTTCTGAGGACCCTGCTTCAGTTGGTGACCAATCCTCCAACCCCGAATAACAAGGGCAAGGGATCCTTATCCCTTCTTGATAGATAGTGTTTTTGTCACCATTTTTAGAACATATCATCCAAGATGTCCCTCATGGAATCCCTCATCCAACCCATTGTTCTCTATGGCTCAGAGATTTGGGGGCCTTCTTTACTTGAGTCTGATTGGGCCTCGGTTGAGAGAGGCTAGACCCTTCTCCTCCGACACGTCATTATATGTAAGCAGACAATCCCTCAGCACATCATCCTAGCAGAGTTTGTGGCTCGACCCTTCCAACTTGAGATAATGTTTAGACTAGTCTCATTTTGCATCACATTCGAAGCTTCACTGACTCGGTGAAGGGACGAGACTAATACCTATACTTGGATTAATGTTATTTTGAGGCCATTGCCATATCTATCCCTTCGATTTAGGATCATAGTTGGTTTGTAGGGGTTTCAAATCTTCTAGAGTCTGTGGGCATTTAGATGGATCATCTCTCTTCGTTTAAATATTCCTTAGACGCATCTAGCCACCTCTTACCTACTAGGTAGGATTTGAACAAGATTATTGGGGATGACATTTATAGGTAGTTTACTCAGATCACTTGGGTTAAACCTCAGGGTGGGTTACGCCCAAAGATGGCCTTCTACACTGAACACTTCTTGGAGCTTAGAGACGGGCTCATTGTGTGACCATATTATACAATCTGCCATTAGGTACATGCTCTTCACATTCCCCTAGGCTAGTTCAAAGTGGGTTCTCATAGAATTTTGATAGAGATAGACCACTGGATTGATCGATTAGATAGGATTTTTCAGCTCTTCCATATACATGAGGTCGAGACTAAGGAGCACTTCATATTTCGTTACCCCATCTACTATGAGATCAGGGGAAGGTTCCATTTCCTATTCAGAGGGATTTAGACCCTCACTAGATTTTTCAAATATTTCGATCAAAGGTGCTTAGCCTTATACATGCAAAAGGATAGCAGGCTTCAAGCTCACATTCTTCAACCTCCCACTAGACCAGACTTTACCCAATGGATCACTTCCTTCTTCATGGTGCTTCCCTTAGGGTGAGGCACTAAGAGACAAATCGATACCAACACAACTTTGTACTCCAGATCGATGTGGACCCATGGAACCTTCTCCTATCCCACAATATTTCTATGACATGACCAGGTCATATCCCTCCCCAGGATATGGATGAGATCCCCCAAACCTCAACGACAAACTACCTCTTCCAAACAACAATGCAGTGGTCTTCCAAACAATAATGCAGTGGACGATCAAGGCATCCCACTAACTCTCCCTATAGACATCATACTATACTCAAATTCCTTCATTTGGCCTCGAATGGTAGGAGATATGGGTTTATTCCTTGGCATAGGTCTATTTCATTACTTTTGGATCTTCTTGTTCTTGGATCTCCTCCTCCTATACATCTCCACTTTAGAGTAGGGTGTTGGACTTGGGTCAGGAGTTGTTCATGCCTCAACTTAGATCTCACTCTTTACTCTACCCTACTTTACTTTACTTTCTTCATTTTGTCTTTTATAGGAGACCTTTTGGTACTCCTTCCTTGTAATGACATCATTGTACTCAATAGTCCCCCTGACCTACTTTTTTAGTCATTAGTTATACATTAATATAATTATTATTATATTATTATTAGCATTATATTACCAAAATTTACATGATTGTTACAAATTATTGTTAAATCACAATCCAACCAGATTACCATGAAAATTTTGAGAATTAGGAAAACCACCCAACATTAGGGTGGAAAAGATGAGCTTTCACATCCACCCCATGTTCTTATATAGCCTTTGAGACTTATGCCATTTGTCATTCTCATGAAAAATGCTAATTATTTAATTACTAAATGCACAATATTCACCCACACACTATCACATCCATGCACAATTAGTAATTTGAAAAACACATAAATGGATATTATTCACCACCTTCCAACTATCTTTCTTATTTTTTTTCTCCTAGATGTTCCCTTGATTCTTTTTATTTTTCTTAATTGAGTGGTTGCATATGAAATGGATTTTTCCTATTTAAATAGAACTTCTAATTAAAATTCACATTCTTTATTTTATTTTCAACTCCTAWRTKCTTTACCAAATATMAAGGTGAGTTTAATCTTACTTTTCCTATGTTATAAAATATGTAGAGATATACATGATAATCAAGTCATAAATTCACTTTTTTATTTCTTTATGCCAAAATAATTATGCAAGTAAAAGGATACTTTTCTCCCAAAGTATGCACATATACAAACCAAAGTCAATACCAAGGGTGAGACCAATTTAAATCAGAGCCTTCAAATATTCAATACCAAGGGCTAGGAATGATTACTATAACTTTTCAAGTACCCTACACCAAGATCTAGAGATAACCTTTACAACTCTTTGAGTGCATGATACCAAGATTGAGACCAAGAAGACCCATGGCCTTCAAGTATCCATTTTTCATGTTGGTGGATCTATGTCATGGTTGGGACCTACTTAACCTAAGTTCATGCTTACCTCTAGTGAGAGACCCATGGTCACTGAGGAATAAGGATTAACATCTTATTGTGTGTCTCTCAGTATAACCTTATGAGTGATCGAATCCATGGCCTACCCTCATGTCAATGTGTAACCTCTAGGGAAAAAGATATGCTTTTCAACCTATTACATGATAGGGAGGATAGTGGGAAGGAAAAAAACAACCTAAACCTCTTCTCCTTGATGGTACTCATCGCGTCACAATTTTTCATACAACTGTTTTTCCATGTGTAATATTAATTGACAAACATTATTCTTATCTCTACACACATCTAGAGATAAAAACATCAAATAGTATTGTCCAATAATCATGAATAAACATTAAGAAATAATATGCACTTGGTGATCATCAATATCTTCACCCCATCTTGGGTCGACATATCTTGACTCAATCTGGAGTCCATATGCATATGTGGTTCTTCTTATCACACTTGACAAACCATTAGTAGCATAACATAATATAGTAAAATCCATCATATAGACATGTATTCAAACAAGGTATTCAAGGCATATTTGAGGGGCATTGATGATTCTATGGAAGTAGGGGAGGGTGTTTACCAACAAATTTAAAGGATTTCGCTATCACACCCGGGTGAAATCACGGAGGTAGGTTACACTTTCGTGACAATCAGGTCTTCAAAATTCCAAAAAAGCTTTTTTCAGCCGAACTAATATTATTTTTCGGCCGAAAGACATTGGTTTCGGTCGAACTATTTTTCAGCCGAAACATGAAATGTCAAATCGAACGGTGCATTGACGGTACCCTTGATTTGGGTGTAAAAATTTAGTCAGCCGGATATTTTCTCTCAGGAAATAATCTTTCGGCCGAAAGATTGTTCGGCCAAAATAATCTTTCGGCCAAAAGATTGTTTATATATCAACCACACATCGATATTCAAACGTCTTATGAACTGTGTTGTCGTTTCTTAGCGACTGTGAGTGAGTGCAGAGGTCGTGTAGGCGAGCGTGCTGTGAGCGCAGAGGTCGTGTCGGCATTTTTTAGCGCAAAGGTCATGTTGGCGTTTGTGAGCGTGGGCGCGCTGAACTCTAGGTATTTTTCAAAGCTTCAGTATATAATTTTAGTTTAAGTTTTTAAAATGTATTGTTAATTTATAATTTAAATTTTCAATTTATCACTAAGACATAAGTCACAG
>JASDQU010946986.1:54789-70938 GCA_032191745.1 Picea mariana
GAGTACGCTTCATTCAATTTCATAAATGCTTAATTCGCGCCTTTTCTCTCTGATAGGTGTTTTTTTAATTTTCTGACCGTTGGCACTTTTCTAGTGCACTGCACTTTTTCGGTGTGCCGTACATTTCGGTTGTGAATTTCCCTTAGTGCACTGTGTTTGCTTTCTGTCAACCATATGTTGTTTGCGGTCACTTTTTTCTTTTTGTCGCGGTGATTCCACTATCTGTTGCACACGATATTTCCCAGTATTTTGTATTTTCTTTATTTTCTACTTTTTTCTTCCTTTTTCTTCTTTTTCTACTTTTGTCTTTCTTTTTATGAGCGTTCTTTCCTAATGTTTACTATGGTACACTATATACATGTCTTTCTCATTGTGCTATAACTTTTAAGGGTTAGTAGGTTGACTGTCCCTGTACAGTTTTAGTCGACTACCGTTGATAATTCCTTTCAATTTTGTTCCTCCCAAGTCTTTTAGTGGTACAGATCCCTCATATGTGACAATATTTACTTCATATGGCCCTAGCCAATGCATTCTAAACTTACTAGGATGTTGGAAAAATTTAGTGTCATAGAGAAAAACAAGGTCTCCCTCCTTACAACTTTTATTTTTAATATGTCTGTCATGCCAGGCTTTGTCTCTTGCTTTCTGTACTTCCTGGTGAAATCCTTCCAAAATCCTGTCCTCTTCCATTTCCATTAGTTGACTTAACCTTTCCTGTACTACGCTCCTTTCTGTCATGTTGGTAATTGATGCTACGTGCAGACTGGGTATTGGAAATTCTAATGGTACTACTACTTCCTACCCATACACCAATCTGAATGGTGTCTGTCCTGTCAATTTCTTATATGCCCATAGTACTGCTGGTATCTTCAAGTCCCAATCATCCATGTTGATATTGCATATTTTAGTGAGAGCATTTTCAAGATCTTATTGATAGATTCTACTGTTCCATTTGTTTGAGGATGATATGGTGTACTCTTCTGGTGGTGTACTCATCAGAATCCTATGACATCCAAATATGGTGATCGCTTGCTCAAACAAGAAGTGTGTTGTTGTTTTTGCGCTACAATCTTTGATTGGTGTTGCTTATGCCCATCTTGTTAAGTATTCAGTCGCAGTAATGATATATCTATCTCCTGACCTTTTTTTTGGTGGATTAATAGGTCTCACAAAGTCTATTTCCCATTTGTCAAATACCTCCAGATTCACTTGTGGTCTTAGAGGCATCTAATACCTTATTTTGGGTTTGGCAACCCTCAGACAGACATCACATTTCTGGAAATATTCCTTGGCATCTTTATGGACTGTTTTCCACCATAATCCCATGCACAATATTTGCACGGTATCTTTTTCTACATAGTGTCCTTCGACTATACCTTCATGATATTTTACTAAAATTATGGGCCTTTCATGTTCCAATACAAACCTTCTCAAAATACTATCTACACCCATTTATATAAATTCCCTGCAATGAGTTGATAGTCAGTAGCTCTGACTACCATATTTTTCTTCTGCGCAATGATAAATTCTTGTGGCACAACCTCTGTACTTAATTATTCAATAATATCAATGAAATATTCATCAGCTACCTATACTAAAAATAGGTGTGCATCATGGAAGTTGTCTTCCAAGTTAGTACTTTCTTCTCCATTAGTTACCCTTGACAGGTGATCAAGTCCTGCATTCAGCTTCCCTGGTTTGATTATCACTTCAAAAACAAATTCTTGGAATAACAATAGCGATCTATAGATCCTCCCCCCCAACACTGGCTTGTTGACTAGATATTTGAGGGCATAATGGTATGTGGACATTTTAAAGTGTTTACCAAGTAAATAGTTCCTGAATTTCTAAAGTGCATATACCATGGCTAGGCCTTCTCTTTCTATGGTGTTGTAATTCTGCTGTGATTCTGATAACTTTCTGCTTCCAAATGCTATAGGATGGTCTAAGTCCCCTACTCTTGGTTGTGCCAAAATTGCTCCAAGTGTTATGGATGATGCATCTACATGCACATGAAATGTCTTTTCCCAATCTGGAAATACTAGTATAGGTGTTGTTACCATCTTTTGTTTTAAAGTGTCCAGTCCTTGTAGGCAGTCCTCATTCCACTGAAATATGGTGTCCTTCTTTAACAATTTTTCCATTGGTGCATTAATCTGCGCATACCCCTTTATAAATTTTCTGTAATAGCCTGTATGTCTCAATGTTTCTCTTAACTGGTGCATTGACTTTGGTGGTGGTAAATTTACAATGACTACAATCTTAGCAGGACCCACTAGTAAACCTTGTTTACACACTATATGTCCCAACAATATTCCAAAATGTGTACCAAATATTCATTTCTTGATGTTCAATGAGATCTAACATTGCCTGCATCTTTCCAACATGAGTCTTAACACTTCTACATGGTCCTTTAACATAGTATATATAGTCCATTTATCTAGATATACTTCTAAACATTAATGTATGAATTCTTTAAAAACAACTATGACTACTCTTGAAAATATGGATGGTGCATTCTTCATCCCAAATGGCATGATTTTATATTGGTAGAATCCCCATTCTGCAGCAAAAGTAGTCTTATACCTGTCTTCTGGGGCTATTGTAATCTGATGGTACCTTGAGAATCCATCTGTGAATGAATATGTTTCCTTTCCTCCCACATTCTCTAAGACCTCATCTGTAAAAGAGGTATGGAAAGGGTCATGTAAGCAATCATCATTAATTTTCCTCATATCTACACAAATCCTTATCCCTTTTTTCTTTTCTTGGACTACCATAGGACTTATCCATTCAGATTCCTCTACTGGTTCTATGATACCAACTTCCAACATTCTGTCAATTTCTTCTTTCACTTTCTTCTTATACACATGATTCAATCCATAGGGTCTTTTCCTGACAGGTCTAGCCTCAGGTTTGAGGGATATCTTCATCTCACCTAGCTCCACTGCTATTCCTTTCATCTCTGTAAAGGTTGTTGGAAACATGTCATTGTATTCACGCAGTAACTTTGTTATTCTTTCTACTGTTTGTTCATCCCAATTGTCTCCAATACTTGCCAATTTAGGATTTTCATCTATCCCAATGTTGACTTTCTTTACTTTGATTGGTGCAAAAAAAAATTCTGACTCTAGAGATGGACCTTCCACCTCTCTTTCTCCTTCAATTTCTGTAATATGAATATTGCACAGATCATCTTCATCTGGTACTTCCTCTTCAACATGATAGCATGAGAATAACTCTTTGATTTTTTGTTTGTTTTGTTGTTGATATTATGTCATGATTTCAACCTCTGGTTCTTCAATAAATATCATTTCATGTATCAGCTTCAACATTGAATCAATGTTGGGGTTCTCGTGTTCAAATGAGAAGGTTACTACAAAAATTTTGTTGTAAGCCTATCCATTATGCAGTGCCTCTGCGCATTTCCTGGTCTATATACTAGTTTCCTGGGATTCCTTCCAATGTATGGATAAAGTGATGAGGCCATACCTCTGGTGGTCTCATCCTCCACTGTGCCTTGCACTTCTCTAAGTGTCCAACTGGTGTTCCCTGTCCATCATACCTATGCATTTTATTTCTCCCCTACCCTGCGCCAAATCGAATGTGCAGTAGTCATTTACACTGATACCAGTCCTACATTGATTCTTTGTGTGCACCCCACCATCTTACAGGTGTGGCCTTGAGTGCAATATATAGGGCTAAGATCCTATGATTCTCTAGTACTTCCTCTTCATATTTGTCAAAAATTCCTCTAAGTCATTTAACCCATGAAAACTAGGAGGTTCTTTTATCTCTGTACCAACCCATCTTACTGCACGATCTATTCTCGCACATCGTCTTGTAGAAACTCCAGTAATATATGTTGCCAATTCTCCAAACCTGTGTCTGAGTCAAAAGAACATGATGTAATTCTTCTCCAGTTGAGTACCCCATCTGCAGTTGGGTTAACATAATCCTCTTCTCGCGCGGTGGTTCTGTACAACTGGTTTATTTCCTTCAGATCCAAACAAGTGGGCTCTACAAACCTTTCTCCTTCTGATGGATCCAATGGTGCAATGAATCTATATTCATATGATTCAAAAGTCATTTTTCTTATCTTCAGGTTGATTATAGCCTAGTTATCAAATGCCCAATATAGTCCAAGAAATGTTGGGTAAGGTGTTGTACCATCTACTATCTGTATTACTTCAAAATATGCATGTTATCCCCATTTTGTGGATAACTAAGGAGATGATGTCTCGAGGCCCTCAGGTTTCAGATATGGAGTGCCGAGAGAGTACATGATCAGAAGTACCCTTTTCACATATGGAAAACCCACTCACCACCATAGATGGTCACAAATTTACACATGGCATCCACCACACCAATTGGCTTCCGGAAGGCAATGGGCCTTGCTCCATGAGGTACAAGTCAGTATTATGGTGAGCATCATTTCAATACCTAATCCATTTGATTATGTTTTATATTAGATTTCTCTAGATTTCATGATATGTGCTTGGACATTATGATTTTTTCCCTGCTTCACCTTGGTGGTTGACATTGTGCCCTAGTAAGTGGTCTTCTTTGGGAATGGGTTTGCTACTGGGAAATCCCTTAATGCACCATCGTACCATTCCCGATCATACTTACCATTTTCCATCATTATTTCCCTTATGTTTCCTTATCTCTTGGGATTTTAGGGTGTATTGACGCAAGAAGGGGTTGTCCCTCATTCAATGGGAAGATGGGGTTAAAGGCCCAGAGGGGTTTGTGTTGGGTAAAAGATAAAATACATATATAAAACTTACAGATGCTTCTCCCAGGGATCACCCAAGAAAGAAATAAAACACTTATCTTTGAAAAAAGGGGACCCATAATATAATAAAGAAATGCTTGAAAGGTATATTGAAGTAAAGGAGGTCTCATCACGAGCCGACCTATCACATCCATGGATATGTAGTGGTATGACATTGTCATCATCTGGTCACCATGCCAGGGCAATGAATCTCAGTTGCATCACTGAGAGAAAGGGGGTCTCATCATGAGACATCCTTCTCGTTTCCATTAGGTATTTGTGGGTGACATTGCCACCACCTGGTCACCACGCCAGGGAAGTGACCTTCTATCTCTCCTTATGCTATGATTAAATAAAATATAAGGAAACAAAGATAAAAGGTTAATGATGGGCTTGGAAAACGTGCATTGTGAATGAGGGTACCACACACCCTCTACAAAGGAACCCATGAATGGTGTTGACATTTAAAAATGCAATGATCAATATTGCTCGCAAATGATTGCTAATCTATGTTATTTATTTATAATAATAATAATAAACTAGTAGGTGGGACCCCCTTGTAGACTAGTAGCACTATGATGGATATGTTGCACTCATATCTTGTTTCTATTGTGATGATAATAACACAGTTTTCTATAGTTGATGATTCAAGTCGTGGTTTTAATCGTTATGGCGACATAAGATGGTTGGTTGATTGTGTTATGGCTAGATGGTTTTGATGGTCACTCGCAACTTATGGTTGTACTATGGATAAAAGGATTATTTTTACAGGTTCTCTGTTTACATTGCATTAAACATCGATTGATTATTTTATATAGGATTTTATACAAAAGGATGATATGGGAGCTTAAACAAAAAGAAAAAAAGGACTGTACTCAAGCCCTAAGGTTATATGTAGTTGTGACAAAAGAATGGTGTATATACCCTTGTTGCTAGACTTATGCGCTTTGATTAAAAGTTAGGTATGACGCATATGTAGTAATGTTATAGCACATTGTTGTTAAACGATTTTGACATGATTTACGATGGCACACTATGTAATGGATATAGAATTGGGATATTTGTTTGATTTAATGGTTAATGTTATGGGGGATTGGTTGGCTTGTACATTGAATTGAATGAGGATGGGGAAGGAAGCGATGTTCATTTACTTCACGTCACTCAAACAACCCTCAATCCCATCACCCTAGCCATACTTGCATTTGGTTTTTTCGACTCTGGTGGTTGTTGATGCTTCGTGATTTTTTGTTGTGAAAGAAGAATATAGTCCAACTCTCTCCCTCAAGCAATATTTTCCATGTATGGTTCCTTTATTTTCCATCCATGATGGTTCCTCTGCGTTATAAATCAATCTTGGCTCAGAATTGCTTCGGGTCTGTGTTTTTCTTAAGTTTTTCGACTGTGCATCAGTGTTGTGCTTATGGTTTCTTCTGTGAATACTCTAGTTTGTTGGCATTTTAAAGAAAAGGAATGGTTATTCCTTGTTGCATGTATCATGTGCATTGGTTTATTGGTATAAAAAATGTTCGGTCAGCTTGGGGTTTTTGGTCTGGTTCTCTGTGGAAAATTATGATTATGGTTTAGCAAAGCTATGAGTTTTGGTGCATGGGTTTTAATACGAGTCTTGATTTAATGTTTTGTCACTCCTTTTCATCTCGATGGTTGATATATTTTGTTCCTCCAGGTTGCAATGCAAGTTGTTAAGAGTTGGACTGTTCTTGCCATGTTTTGGCCTAGCCCCGAGCTATCTTTTATCATGGTGTTGCCCTCATTATCGTTGTGCTAGAAAGAATTTCACAGTCAGGTTTGGTATCACCCAGAACTTTAAATGGAAGCTTGTATATGTTTTTGGTTGGCCACGTGTTGTGCTCGGGCATTCTCCTCGCAGTGTTTAAGAATTTGCTTCCTCTCGTCTCCGTTGGAGGTGGCTGAAATTTATGTTTTGGTAACCCTCACTGTCAAGATTTTTGGTTAAAGGTTATGTGTTTGTGATGATTTTAAAAGGAGCATGAGTTTTTTGTGTCTTTGAAGACTATCCCTTGATTGATCCATTTGTTATTACTTCTCTGTGGTAAATTTTTAAAGGGCACGAGTTATCCGGGTCCCTAAATAATTATTCATTTGGTCGAGCTATTTGTTCTTACTTCCATTTGTTGTGTTAAACCCTAAACACAATATTGGTCTCATTTCATTCCTGTCAAGAGTAAAAGACACACATGTGTGTGCTTGGTCTACTGGACATGACTTGGTTTTGTTTCTCCTCAGGCATGATTTGGATCTATCTCTCATTGGGCATTTCTTTTAAAAGAAGTTTGTACAGGTTTAATTTAAAGGAGGATTTGGCTCAGAGTTGCATGTTATTGGTTGAATGTTATTTCGAATCAATACTTTTGTTGATCATTTTTGAGGAATCCCTGTGTGTGATTGGATTCGAGCCCGATTATGAGTTTTAACTCTCAGTTGATTAAGACAAACAATTGTAAATAATGGTTAATATTGTGCATATTCTTATTTGATTTTAAAGAAAAAGAATGGGTTATAAATGGTTGAAGATCACTGCACGTCTTCTACTGGTTTTAAAAGGAAAAGAGGTTTAACATTGGAATATGAAAGACGGTGGCTCAAAAGGTTGTAATGTTATTATTAAAATGGCAATGATGTTATTATGACTATTGTATAAGTTTTATGGATGCAAAGGATGCTATGATTGAGTGTTATGGGCATATGAATTGTTTTGTTTGAAGTCAATAAGCATTATGTAAAGAAGGGACAGTTAAATGGTTTTGGTTCTAAAAGTGAATGCTTATTGGATTATGAGGTCTGAACGGAGTTATGGTTGTTGTTTGATTTGATTTATTTTTATGAATAGTGTCCATATTTTATTCCTTCTCATACTATCACGTTTTCACTCATTATACTCCCCTCATAATCCCAATTTCATTTTTACATGCCCTATCCTATAAAATAAATTAAAAACTTTGTATAACAATGACAAAAGATATGAGACAGAAATAGGTGGCAACTGATATTTTTGGTATCGACTGCACAGTTAAATTATTTAATTAATAGTTGAGAAGTACTCATGTATTTTTCCCCTATCATGTTATCACTTTTTGCTCATTACAATCCTTCCAGATGTCCCATGAAACCTATCCACCCCCTTCTCACTTGACAATTACTAAATAATTTATTATGGATTGATTTGCATGGGTCTCATGTCAATTTTTTAGCCAAACTTTGTTTCATGCGAACATAATGTCATGTATGGTCTGTTAAGGGATAGCTACTGATGAATTGTTGCATACATGATGAGTTTCTTCAGCAAGGGCATTCATGGCAGAAATAATAGAGGAAGAGGTAACTGGAACAGAGGGCCTAGAAGGCCTAGACTCTATTCATTTTGATGTTGATCCCCAGGAGTTGAACCAACTCTTTCAAGCTGGGTTCTTCAACTATATCAGGCAAGGAATAGTATAGCCTATACCAGAGAGACCTCCCTTCTAGCCTCAAAACATCCCTGGTATTCACGTGCCTCCTCATGTGTTATTGCAACTTAGAAGTCCCGCAAATGATGGATGGCAAGAGATTGTCAATCCGCCAGTCTCTCACCATCGTTGTTGGCTCAATTTGTCAATACCTCATGCTCCACATGTAAATCCTAATGTTCAAATTTCCCCTATGCATTCACCTGTTCAATCCTCTCATGTTAGTAAAATTCTCAAAACTGATGTCCCCCATGTGCAAGATAAAGGTAAATTTGTTGCCTCCCCTTCCTCTCCTTCAAATGACTCTTCAAAATCAGTGTCCTCTCGTATGTATCTGAAGGACGATTGTTCCCATGTTATTAGTGAGATAAAGCCTCAAGGTTCGAATCAACCAAAGGCTACTTCCGAGAAGTCCAAAGGGGAAAACAATGATAGAAAAAAAGATTGTCTCTCAAAGTGGCAAGTATGGATTTTAATTTATGTGTTTATGATTGAGTTGTTGAAGACAATGGCCTGCAAAAAGTTTTGGACAACAAGCTATTTTTTGGATAATGTGGTTATTTACATATTTTAGATATGATTTGAATTATTTTTTATATTTAATATTCAAATTTTGGAAGTATTTATGGGAGCTACAAGGCGGCATGTGTTTAAATGATTATCTAATTGTGTTTATTTTTTAAAAGAATAAAAGAAGGGAGTCACAAAGGGTCCCACCTACTTAGTTATTATTAAATAAAGACCCTTAACTATTATTATTATTATTATTATTATTTCTCCTAAACTAAAATTAGTTAAGTTCAACTAACTTAACTAAAGAAAGTAGTTGAACTACTTCAACTTATTTGGAAGGCATAAAATCCAAATGAGAAGGAAGAAAAAGGGGAGAATATAGAAGGAGAAAGCAATACCAAGGTTTGCTTTTTTTGTTTTCATGAGATAGTTTCAGTTTTCATTCATTCCTGAGTTCATTCAGAGCCTAACTCTCTTTTTGACAGCAGGGTCCTATTGTAGAGAACAAGGTTCAGAACTGAACCAAATCATTCATATGCTTGTTTTAAAGTTGTTGATCTATCTTTGATAGTCTGTTTATGGATTAGGTTTCATAGTTGATAAATGATATTGTGCAAATTCAAATTGGCAACACTCTGTGGCAAGATGATCCATATTATAAAGTTTAGTTTTTACTTCTTGTCAGAGTCCTTTTGTATGGTTTTCATCGGGGATATCTAAATTAGACTTTGGTCCATGCCCTCACAGAGATTTTGTAAAGAGAAAGATATTTTTGATTTCTTGGAATGAAATAAAGCAGATTCTATTCTATTTCATTTGTGTGTATCTGTGACTTGATTACTTTTGATTTTTGATCTCCACATTTACTTTCTGTAATCTTTATATTTTTCATAAAATTATATAAATAATTTATGTTATTTTGCAACATTCTTTTCATAAAAAAATCATCCTAAACCCTTGTAATTAATACTTGTGGATTAAGAAAATATTTTTGAGACTATAAAACATAGGGTGATATTCCCGATTATCTTGTCTTAGCCAGGCAAGATTCAAAAATGCTTGAGTAAGACAATTCATATCTTTACCTCAACATTTATTTGGCGACCATACTGGGGATATATTCCATATCTTTCTAGTTGATTGTATGCGTGATTATCAATGAAAATTCTATATTTTTTATTTCGATTCTTTGATTGTTTTCTTTCATTCATGACGGTACTTGCTACAAGACATCCCAATATTGAGCCTGATTTTAAAGACCAAACTAGCATTGCTTTAACCTTATTCAATACCATCTTAGAAACCGCTAACACTCAGGTTGAGTTTGAACGCTCATGGGCAGTGATTGAACAAGACATAAGTGTCTGAGAACGCTAGGAAGCCAGGAAAATGCATCCTAGGAATCAACCATAAATTACTTTTTCCTAAAGTTTTGATCTTCTTTTCATGTCCTTAAACCCACACATCTCTAGGAGAAGAAGAGGTTTATCACCTGAGATCAACCCTATTATTGAAATAGGAAGAAGATTCGTTGTTTTGTCAACCCAACAAGGTACTCTAAGGAGAACTTTGTCTGATTCAGCCAATTCGTCTTTCTCTCCCTTACCCATCGTTCACAAGATGGCATCTCTGGGTGGCACTGGAGGTGCTTCTTCATCTCAACCTTCAACCTCGTCAGTGATTGGTAGATTGTTTAGCCACCAAGTCCCTATCCAATCTACTACCAACCCCAATAAGGTCATAAAGAAGTATGGACTCTTTCAATTCGAAGAAGATGCTACTACTACGCCATGGCATGTATCCTCTCCTATGAACCTAGCCTTGCTACTCGTCCACTTCCAAAATTCAAAGAGAATCTTTCTAGGTTTTCAAGAAATAACACGGTCACTACGAATGAACACTTGGTGGAATTATCTAATGCCTGTCACAACATAGGATCCAATGACAATGATACTTATATGCGCTTATTTGTTAATTCCCTTGAAGGGAAAGCAACGGTAGATTTCTTTGATCTTCCTCCCAAGATTCTTTCCACTTGAGAGGAGTTAGTTTACTGGTTCAAATCTACTTATGGGAAGTCTAAGAGCCCATCCAAACAATTACGGGAATATAATAACATTGCATACAAAGACGGTGAGACTATCAAGTCTTTCAAATTATGTTTCATCAAGTTATATAACCAAATTCTAGAACTTATTCTCCCTCAGAACCAAACCGCTTTTTTGCATTACTATAATGCTCTACCTTCCCTCTACCGTCATAGGCTTGAAGAAAAATCTATTGAAAATATCGGTTCTTCTCTGCATACTTGTCTAGAGTATGAAGAGAAGCTTGAAAGAACAGGTCTTCCCAAGGGAGATGCAATGAAACAAACGAACATGTTTGCCCTCTTACAGCTTGTATAAGATATGAATAACCGAATGATAGTGTATGAGCGAAAGGGAAATTTCCCTTCACATACCCCTGAGGCCTCATCTTCTTCTTCACCACTCTTTAGGAATTCTGAAAACAAGTTTCAACCTAAATCCATCATGCCTTGCAATTGGTGTAAATTTTGTGAGGAACACCATGAGGAAAGTACTTGTGAGGTAAATAAGAGTGCCAGAGATAAAATATTTGGTAAAAGGCCCGAAACTACCATTGTTCTATATTTCGCAAAACCAAAGGATGTCATGATCATAAACACTAGGAATAAATCCTATTCTTCAAAAAGAAAATATGATCCCCCTCATACTTCTTCTAGCCCAAGCTCATCTTCACAAGCTATTACTGTACAAGTTACTAAAACTCCTGACAATAAATAAACTCCCTCCCCTCTTCCCTCTTCCAAATACAAAATTCTCAATCAATTGGATAATATTAAGGCCGATGCTACTCTCCTAGACATGGTTATCATCCTTGAGCAACAAAAGAATATGAAAATTTTCATGGAAGGAAAAACTTCCACCATAGTCAATCTCTCTGAAGAGGTAAACGAAGAGGACTCAACTGTAAATAAAGTAGGTGTAAATAATTTTAGACGCTGTAAAAAATCCTCCATTTTTCATTTATGTAAAGATTATGGACATAATATCCCATTGTTGTCTAATTGACAATAGTCCAGGCCTAAGCGTAATGTCGAAAATTATTATGGAAGAGCTAGGCTTGTCTTGTACAAATGAAAATTCCAGAAGCATGCTCTCTTATAATAGTTTACAAAAATCGACCATAGGTGAGATCAAGGACGTGACTTTGGTTTTGTGCACGCATCCTAAAATAAGGACAACCCTTAATATTCAGGTAATTGACATGCCAGTGAGTAATTATTCAATCATCTTAGGAAGGGTAACAAATCCAATTCCATCCCCTATGTGCAAAATTTTCGAGTCCTACTTCCTTGACCATGATATTAATTATTAGAGGCCATGAACTTTTTATATAGTCCTTAGGATAACCTCCATAATGGATCTCCTATTGAATTTCACCTTAGGTCTATCTACTCCACTACTATCATTCCCTTATACTCTATCGCTTTGGAAATATTTATCATTTTGATTCATCTCTACCAACAACACCTCTGACTTGAAGATACCTTGGATTAAATTTCCATACTTAATATTATTGATGTTTCCATCGAATGAGATGTTTTCAAACTATTTTGTGTTGACATGAAGCATCTAATATGACATTCCAGTTTTTGTTTTGGGTGTAGTACCTTGCATTGAATTGTATGGTACCTATAGATCATTTTCTTAGCCATGTTTAGATGAGTAAGGTATATTATTGAACTTTCATATAGATATAGGATCATTTCCCTCTGCATTGTTTCATTTAAACCTTTTTCCACCTTAAAATTTCCCTAGGAATATCCCTATTGAACATTGGTACATTATTCCATCTTCTTCACTTTGAAAACATCTAATGGTGGAGCCTTCATATGATGGGTTACCCTAGAGTAGTACCATTTTTTCCATTTGGCACCCATCCTAATAATATTTATCACCAAGAGCCCATGTAGATTTATTTTTCATATGGAGCTTCATTATCATATTTAATATAGTTCAACAGTAACCTGATGGGCAACAGTAACCTGTGAATGGGGCCAATGTTGAAATTATTTCAAAATGTTTCTATATGCACTGAAATTTGACATGGATAGATTGTCTACATGCCTTAATTATATGGAAAGGTTTCTAGACTCAAATATGCAATACTATATGTGGGAACATCTGTACTGTCAATGAATTTTAAAAGGAACAATGAACAGACATTGTACTAGGTCTAGACATGGGTAATGGTGACCTGTGAATGGGGCCAACGTTGAAATTTTTTCAAATTGTTTCTGTATGCACTGAAATTTTACATGGATAGACTATTTTCATGCCTTAATGATATGGGAGGGTTTCTGGACTAAAATTTGACTCACTCACCCACTTTTTTCCATCATCAATTCATCATGTAAACCATAAACCCTATTTTTCTTTCAAAGTACACAAATAGCTTGACACAAGTTTTAAGTTTGCATCAACCTTTCTTCATTTTTCTTTCAGGTTCTTCATTGTATATACAATGTATGTGTGTCATAGTTGGAAGGGATTTTCATTTTTCTTTCAGGTTTTACATTGTATATACAATGTATGTGTGTCATAGTTGTGATGAAAAATCCCTCTTTTCGTTCATTGTTTAATCAACACTATAAAAATGACTGTGATGAATGGCCCATGCGTCCCTAAGGAAATTTCTATGATTTTGTACCTTGTCATTTGACCCTAGAGCATTCCTTGGACAACCATGAGAACCATACTTTATGTTACAAATGCATTTGAAATGACCATTGTTATATCACATATTGCATGTGTGATTCCATAAATCCCTAGGCATGGACCATGAAAGATAAAATGAAATGGGGTCCCCAACTACGGGGACTTGGGGCTAGTCTAAGTTTCATTCTAAGTTGTATTCCTAGTCCTAGTTGGTCTAAGTGAAAAACCTAATCCTAATATGTAGGCTCATGCCTATCAAATAGTACATAATTGTAATTATATTTTTCAATGTGGGCCACTTTTTAACAATATTCCATGTGGTGCATATGGGAGATATTTATATGAACAAATTTTCCTAGAACAATCCACATCTATGGTGTCTCGGGAGGTGGGATTCCCTACAAATGATTTGGGTGATTTTTTTCAAATAAAGGTTGTATGTGGTTGTTCACAATGCAAAGGAATAAGAAACATCTCTTATTGAGTAAGTGCTAAAGAATTATTTTCAAGATAAACTTCTAGATGTTGATGGAAGTATATCTCCTATAGTTATTCCTAACCCCATAAGTGAAGTTGGGCATACAAGGGAAAAAACTAATTTTAAGATTTTTCTTGAGCCTATGAGAAATGTGTCTATCATAGCCAACCCAAGCATGTTTCCTACTATCCCATCATGAAGTGATAAGTGTTTAGATACCCAAGAATCAATTGTTGGACCTATTATTAAAACTAGGCGATCTAAGGTGGTGGGTGTAATAGTGAAGATTTTTCTAAAGACAAATACACAATAAAATATTTCGCAATATGATGTTAGGGAAGAAATTTTGTATATTTCCTTACCTCCAACTTTATAATTTGATTAAAACACATCATGTACTTGAAACCAGAGCATATAAATGACATGTGAATGGGGCCAACGTTGAAATATTTTCAATTTGTGCATGTATGGACTGAAATTTGACATGGTTAGACTAGAAACATGCATTGATGGTATGGGAGGGTTTCCGGACTCAAACATAACTCGCACATACAATTCTACAGTCAAACAAGAAGCCTATAGAATAATTAATATGACAATGTTGAATTTTTTTCCAATTTGTTCTTGTATGGACTGAAATTTGATGACATGTTAGGACAACACACATGCATTGATGGTATGGGAGGGTTTATGGACACAAACATGAATCAAACAAATAATTCGACAATCAAATATTCTTTGGTTATTCTATCAAAACCCAAAAATAAGGCACGCCTGCTCATGTACTTGACCCTGCTTATAAGTGACATGTGAATGGGGTCAACATTGAAATTTTTTCAATTTGTGCTTGTATGGACCTGTCATGACAAAGGCTCTAATTACTAGGTCATTTTTTCCATGCTATGCTCGAGGACATGATTCTAAGTGGAGGCCATTTATTTTTGTGAGCTACACATGCAACGACTTATGGATCATAATTTTAACATACCATTTGATTGGACGTAGGCCCTCAAGAGATTCTCGATTATATCCCTATAAAGCTCCTATAAGTGACCAACTTCAACAAACGAAAAAATGAGTGCCTTTGTTTGACATGTCGTCTACTCCATTGTCTTCCTTTCCCTTAAAAAATAATAATGAATAAATTTCCAATGCATCTTATGGACATATATATTATTCAAATTCCCATTTTGAAATAGGCCAGTTGCATCATATAAAATTGGCCAGTCATGCCAAAGGCTCCAATCAATAGGTCATTTTTGTCATGCTTTCCCTGGGTACATGGAACATTGTTAAGGCTACTTGGTCATGATGAGACACATGAATTTCAATTACAAGGAGGATTAGAGGCCCAACTTCAAATATTGAGCACAACAAGAATGATCCTTAGGGCCTAAGCCATGAATTGGGGATGAAGAACTAGGATTTAGTCCCTAATACATTATTCATGGGGCTTAGAGACCGTGTGTGTGGCTTTGAACGATGTTACATGGTTTGCAAGTGAAATGTATGCCCTATAGGAGGATTAGAAAACAAATTTCAAGGATTGTGCACAATAGAAATGGTTCTTGTAGTTCAAGCCATGGTTTCGTTTTGATATTTGGATTCATTTGATATTATTTAATATGGGACATTTTGTTCTAGTCTTCTTAATGACGTCCCAATTTCTCATATGAATTTTTTCTTTCAATGCTGGATATTTTAGGGATTTCCCAAGGTCTAATATTTCCCTCATTCCTATATAAGTTGGCATAAGTGATGGGTACTAAATTATCCTTGATTTTCTCCTCTACCTATTCTACTTCTTTTCACACAACCATATATATCAAGATTTCTTGAAAGTTAAAAATATCAACATCAACTTAGAAGAGAATCCAATATCATATTGCTCTACTTATAAATTGTGTGTATGAACATGGTCATATCCAAGGGATATCTAACAAGTTATTGATTCTCAAATCTAACAACCAATTCATGATGGAAGAACTCATATCAGGTTTAAAAGAAACATTACGAAGGGACATAAAAATATCAATAAGAGAATATGTCATCCCTCATGGGAAATGTGAGTAAAAATATTTTCATTTATCAAGAGATTGTATTAATGATTGTAAATTAGGTATTGATAAGGTTTACTAATAAGATTGTGCCCAT
>JASDQU010946987.1:0-33113 GCA_032191745.1 Picea mariana
CAGAAGGCAAAATTCGTTCCATCAAATAGAGGAGGCCTAGTGACTGAAGTCCCTTCATGGCTTGTCATGTTTAAGCTCTAGGATCTACCCTTAGATAAAAGGGGGTCGGCTCTGATACCAAGTGTTGGACAACTGGAAGGGGGTGGGTGAATCAGTTGTTACCGTGCTTAAACAATTATGCTTCTTTTAAACTCTTTGTAGAAACACTGAATGATGATCACAATAATGCAGAGAAATAAACAATGGCACATTCAGCATCAGTCACATATATGAGAAACACAGAGACAGATGTTTCCCGAGGAAACCCATACAGGGTAAAAACCTCTTTTTCTTTATATGATAAGTAATAGTTACATTCTTTACATTATCATACATATGAGAACCAACTCATAATGAGGCTACAACCTCTGTTTTGCAAGCTGCAACTTGCTGAGAGTACCAACTCTCTGTTTTCTCTAGCACCCACTAGAAGGAAGCACCAACTCCCTGGTTTCTCTAGCACCAACTAGAAGGAAGCGCCAACTCCCTGGTTTCTCTAGCACCAACTAGAAGGAAGCACCAACTCCCTGAGTGTTTCAAGCACCAACTGGACAGAAGCACCAACTTCCAATCATACAGGCACCAATCTGTATAATAGAGAACAAGAGTTCTCCCTTGCACCACCCTGCCACCCTGGTTTCTTTGGCTGCAACTAGATGGAAGCTACAACTTCCTGTGTTCAAGCACCCACTTAAACCTATGAGGACAAAAATCCTCCCTAGCACCTCCCTTCCACCCTAAAACATAAATCTTTGCTACTGAAACTTATTACAGTGATATAATGTTCAACAATGGCTTACCAGACACATCACTGTTCTGCTGCATTTTGTTGCTCTGTCTACCTCACTGCCTTCCTGCACACATGACTTACGCTGTCTGTTCTTCTACCATTTATACTCTCTGCACCATGTCCCTTCAATGCAACCTTCCTCTACTTTGTATTTGTACTCCTGCGCTCTGCCTCCTTGCTCACACTTCAATCCTTCTACACAGCGACCACAACAACTCCAACAACAACAACAACCTGATCTCTTCTCTGTACTGTGTACTTATAGCTTCTATGCACTTTGTGCATGCAATGTGCGTAATGCCTCTGCATACTCACACTGCACCGATATCCTCCACCTCTCGAGTGCTCTGCCTGATCATCATGGTAACTCTTCAGCTTCTTTGGCGATTTTCCCACGCGTTCAACATCACTGGGTGTTATGCTGAGATTCCTCAGCCGCTCAGGCAGTTGAGACTATTCGTCTTCTCTGGCATAGTCGATCTTATCCTTTCTGTTTCAGTTACAGGCTCCAACCCTCATCCAGTTGTCAATTTCCTCCACGAATCATCTTCATTCCACTGGCAGATTCCTTGTAACTCTTCAGCTCCTCTGGAAATCACACAGAAGTCTCTTCGCATCCTCTGGTAGAAACCATCAATGGTTTCTAGCAGTTACACTGTGAGGATCAATATTATCCCTTCGATCATGCTCATGTTCACCTGCACCGTTGGATTGATTCCATGGGATTTTGCATTCATTTTGGCATTTTGGCATTCGACAATTCGACATTCGTGTGACCATGCATCTCGACATTCCTAGTCGCGATCCCCGAAACAGAGCTTGGTTGCTCTATCTCTTTCCTCCATCTCTCGCTGATGTGACCAAGGGCTGTGACCACAACCTTATGCATAAGGCGCTTTCGCAATTTCACATTTCGTGAGTCTTGAGATGAGGCATCTTGACTCTCCAAGTCGCGATCTCCGATACCCCGAAATGGTGTGGGATCAACGGTCCTGATCAACACTTGATCTGACGGTTCAGATCATTTNTCCTCCATCTCTCGCTGATGTGACCAAGGGCTGTGACCACAACCTTATGCATAAGGCACTTTCGCAATTTCACATTTCGTGAGTCTTGAGATGAGGCATCTTGACTCTCCAAGTCGCGATCTCCGATACCCCGAAATGGTGTGGGATCAACGGTCCTGATCAACACTTGATCTGACGGTTCAGATCATTTCGCGATTTCGCATATCGCAATTTCGACATTCCTGTGGTGAATTTTCTTGTCACTTCCAAATCCCGATCCACGAAACTCCGTAAAGAAGTCGTATCAATTTTCTAGATCACATCTTGATCTGACGATTGCAATTACGTCGTGATTTCACATATCGTGATATCGGAATTCTTGATGTTAACATTCCTTGACATCTCCAACTCTCGATCCTCGAATTCCCGAAATGGACTTGGATTCAACGGTCCAGATTCAATCTTGATTCAACAGCTGCGATTGAATCATGAATTTTCATATCGCGATTTCGACATTCTTGTTGCGTTGTTTTCTTGTCTCTCTATGTCGCGATTCACGAAACTCCGATATGGAGTTGGCTCAACGGTCCAGATCTGATCTTGATTCAACGGCTGCGATTAAGTCACGATTTTGTATATCGCAAAATCGGGATTCCTGTTGCATTGTTTCTTTGACATCTCCAACACGCGATCCTCGAAACTCCAACATGGTGTAAGTCTGCTGACGTCACATGTGTTAAATAACTACCACTTGTCACCCTGATTTGTGACTTACATGTGCTTGGCATGTTGAATCAATCTGACACTTGTTATTACCTAGTTGTGCCACGTGTTCCTAGATGACGTGGTTTGCTGACATGAGTCGGATCGACCGTCCATATGTGATCTTGATTTGACGGCTCATATTACATCACGATTTTCCATATCGCGAAATCGGGATTTATGTGGATGATATTACTTGTCATCTCCAACTCTCGATCCACGAAACTCCGACAGGGAGTTGGATCAACGGTCCACATAACCCCTTGAGATGGAGGGTCCTCCTGCTTTCGGGATTTTGTGATCCCTCTACTCCTTGCACTTTAAATATTGTGCAGGTTCTCCTCGATCCAACGGTGGTCGGACTCTGTGCTCAAATCTAACACCTGAGATCTATCCTCCTCTTCAACGCGCTCTTCTTGTCTATATTCAGATCTGACGACCCTCATTCTGTCAGAAATTTTGGATGGGATCCAACGATCAGAAATGCTGCACAAACTTTACGAGACTTCATCATGCCTGATCAACAGTTTAGATCAATCTTCGATTTGACGACTGAGGATTGTTGCGTTTAGACAATTGTTGCATTGTTGGTCTTCCTGAATATCACTGCACTGCTGGTCATCATTGCTTTACTCAAGCCATCATCGTTGTTGTACTTTCCATCAATGACAAGCATACGCTGCGTGTAAAACATACCAAACATCCTCTGCACTATCTCTTCTGATCTTATCGAGGTTGCTCTGCAGCGTCTTCCCAAAATAATTCTGGTGCCCGTCTGTTACATTCTTCCTATACTCATGCCATCTTCATTGCTGTACTTTCCATCAATGACAAGCATATGCTACCTGTTAAACATTTCCAACAACTCAAACATGCACCCAAAGCGTGGTACTCCAGGATTTACAACGACTTACAAAGTATTGGATTTATCAAGAGAAATGTCGACCAAAATATATATATCCTTATAAAAGGAGAGGACATCCTCATTCTTGTACTATATGTGGATGATCTCTTTCTAACAGGGGTAGAAACTTTAATAACATCTTGCAAGAAAGATCTGGCTAAAGAGTTTGAAATGAAGGACCTAGGCTTAATGCACTACTTTCTTAGGCTTTAGATCTGGAAACAAGAGGGTTGAGACTTTCCTGGGCCAAGGAAAGTATGCAATTGAGATCCTCAAAATATTTGGGATGGAGGACTGCAAACCCATGACCACCCCCATGATTATTAATCTCAAGAAATTAAATTCATCCGAGTCAGACAAAGTGAATCCTACCATCTATAGACAATTAATTGGATGCTTAATGTATTTGACTAATACTAGGCCTGGTATATGTTTCGATGTCAACACTCTCGGTCAACATATGATAGATCTAAGAAAAATACATTGGTTTGCAACAAAACACATCTTGAGGTATCTGAAGGGCACAATAGAATTTGGCCTTCAATACTTACAGGGAGACAAAGTCAATCTAGTGGGCTATTCTGATTCAGATTGGGTTGGAAGTACAGTTGACAGGAAGATTACCTTTGGTTGTTGCTTCAGCCTAGGTTCAAGCATGATATCGTGGTACAATAGAAAGAAAAAATCAGTCACACTTATTTTAGTAGAAGCCGATTATATGGTAGCCAACCAAGCAAGTTGTGAAGCCATTTGGCTTCGAAAGATTCTTGTAGATCTTTTTGACATAGACTTGGATCCCACCACAACATTCGGTGATAATCAAAGTTGTATCAAGTTATCTGAAAATCTAGTCTTCCTTGATAGATCCAAGCACATTGAAATCATATATCATTTCATTAGGGACAAAGTACAAAAAGGGTTGGTAAAACTTCAGTATGTTCCCATTAATGAACAAGTTGCAAACATCTTGACCAAAGGACTACCAAAGGGAAAGTTTGAATATTTTCGAGCAAAATTGGGTGTTGTAGAAAACCCATTCCTTAATAAGAGGGAGTGCTAAGAAAATTAGTGAGGAAAAGTAAAAGTGAAACTTTAAGTTGTGTCAATAAAGGATTAAGTCCCAACCATTGATCTAGTAAAAGATCCAATGGTTGGGATATTCTACGAACAGAGGTCCCACACAAACCCTAAGTTAAGGAAAAGAAAAAGGGTAAGTTACCTAGCAGTATAGCCATTCGAATATGAGAGGAGGCACGAGGAGCACACACAGGATAGTGGGCAGACTAGCTAGTGTGGCCCTGGGCAACCCACACCTGGCATGAGAGACTAGTGGATGCCCTTCCATACGATTTAGCACATGTATATAGATCGAGCAGGGTCACTGAGAATTAGTGGCATTCTAAGATTGCAAATAAAGGACAAGAAAGAGCCATATCGAGCAGAGAAGGAAAGGCCTAATCCATACTAGTCCGTATGTGCTACATGAGTACGAGTTTACAATGTGAATGACATGGCTATAAGAAGTCTGCAATTGTTTTTGTAATTTTCTGCTAAAATAAATAAAATCTTTCTTATCTCTCTCATTTCTGTTTTGTATTGAGCAACTATTATGTTCCATAAAGAATGTGTATATTCCTTCTGCTATTTTTATAGTTATGATAGGGAAGTGACAAGGTTGATGACAATAAGTAAAAGACATTTGAGTTGATGTAGCACATGGTTATGTGAGCTGATAGAGATATGGTATCAACCTTGTTATTGGGTAGGATATATATGGTATATATGTTTAAAGCTTGTGTAAATTGTTTGAAGTGTTGAGTTGGCATGCACATATGATGGTAGGTTTTGAATGGCGATGTGATGGGCTGGCCATGCATTGAATTTACAAGGACGTTGGAATTTAATCCCACAACCTCCCGATTTACCACCTCACTCCACATTGGGTTTTGGTCATTTTGTTTGACTGAAGCCGTGGAGAAATAGAGCTAGAGATTGTCTTGGAAATCCTGCTCCTGATAGTTGCAACAACTGTTTCACCCATAACACTGGTATAAAAGAGATTCAAGGACATGTATGTACTCGCCAGTTTTTTGAACATCTCTTGCATTGGTTTTGTGAAACAATGAAGTGAGTAATGGCTCTAGTTTTTGACTGGTATTGAGTAAGTGGCTCTTTCTTCCCATTTTTCTCTCTTATTGGAAATTTTGTTCAAGGGTTTTGTTATTAAAAGAAAAATATATCTTTTTATTCTCTTCTCAATGACTTCATACATTATTTCAGTTTCCATCCTCTTAAAAATTTATTAGTTTTGGTTTTCAAAATGGTATGAACAAAACCCATTTGATAAAATATTTGAGTTGCGACCTGATTTCAAGCTCCCGTAACAATTTCCCTGCTGCTTGATATGCTAGCCTTTAAAAACCCTTCATTTTGTTGAGTGAATTGTGGCTTCAAACCACGGTGGTCATATTTGATGTGGGTCATGTATTGTTTGAAGTTTTGGGTTAAAAGCCCTATTTGTGTATGAAAATACACCCAACCATATTTTATTTTTAAGTGGATAAATTTTAATTTGTGCACGAGCTCGTGACCAACATCAAAATTCTTTCTCTGTCGAGGCTAAGTTGGGTTTTGAACCCACGACCTTGGTGGATTTTTGATTGAGTATAAGAAATATGTACTTGTTGTTTGCTCTGGTAATACAACCAACATAGGTTCTTGTTGACTTTGGTTATTTGGGTTTCAAACTCGTACCCATATTATGGATACAAGTTATTTACCCTTTCATTTCTTACTCGACCAATATTATTATGTGTAAACTCTTATTTGATGCTGAGTCTAAATCAAGTTTCGAACTCATGATCATAATTGTTTTTTTTGGATTGAGTTTAAAAGTTGATATGAGTTGTTCGCAACTAAACAATGATTTTGTTGTTGCAAAGATGGGATTTTCGAGTTTGAATTTGAGTTGGAAAAGTTTGGTTTTAAAAGGAGTATCATATTATTTTATTGCCTAGTCATATAGGTTTCGAATCCTGGTTATGTTTAAATCTGTCATGTTTAGTTTGAAATAAACGACGTGGCTATATGCATTCTCTGTTGACAGTGTTCTAAAAAATTTGAGTTTAAAACATATGGTCACGATATGGCTATAACTTGGTATGCTACAACACTATGCCCGTTTTGGATGCATTACTATATATTGTATGGTTGTGTGCTTTTTTTGGCCACGACGTCCCTTTGAAATTATGGCAGGTATAACTGATATAGCCTAAAAAGTTGCATTTCTCTTGAGCTTAATTAATTACTTCAGTTTATACTCTGGTCATTTGATTATTTCAGTGAACCCAAAACAATCATAAGCTTTGATAACTGGGTCTACATTAAAGAAATGTTGATTAAATTTGTTAGTTTGATAATACAAGTTCAAACTATTGATTACAAATGAAATGCATGTTTGGGAAAGGAATGGAAGGTCTGATACACTGATTTAAAGTTTATGTGTCTTTTATGTAAACATGGCATTATCACCTCATCTCATACCACTTCCATAAATTATTCCTAAAAGTCCCAAAACATATTTCATTTTGTTTCATAAATTTTCTCCCCCTGTTTATGTAAATAGAATATTTTTAGGGAAGTGATCTATGGAAGATTGATTTATATGGTCTTGATATATGAACAATTTGTTTTGATTTGAAAGACTTATGGGATATTTTTGACATACTTAAAAGATTGTGGAAAATGGCTTATAAGTGTTCTATCATGAACCTTGTTCAGATTGGAAATATAATGAGTTATGAACATAATTAATTGGTTGTAAATGGATTATGAACATGCATTTTGTCATGAATCCATGTCATATTATAATAATTTCCGCAAATTATAAATCCTTTATCACGATTCCCGTATAATTTTTTATTTCATTTTCATTTCATTGCCCATGTTCAAAGAGATTAATGACAATTTAGTAAAGAATGTACAATTTGGTTATTCGGAACAACAAGCAAAGAGAGGGAAACTTATGCTTTTCTTCCTTGTTTTCCTTATTCCCTTCATTATCCCTTGACATGATTGATTGCTTGGTTTGTCAGAGCCATTGTTAATTCATTTGAAAGAAAAATAGTATTTGATGTTTAATATATTGTGTCATGTATATTCACTAATTGGATAGTGATGTTATATAGATGAGTTTCTTCAGTTGTGGCAGTAATCGCAGTGGTAATAGGGGAAACAAAGGACAAAAAAAAAGAATGCCTAATTCTTTTGTGAAGCAATGTAGAAATAAAAGAATGACATTTTCAATTCATTTCGATGCTAATTCATAGGAATTCAATCAGCTGGTGCAAATCAACTATTTGAACCTTTTTGGCTACTTTGCTTTTCAACCACCTCAAGCACATGTTTCTCCTCTTTTGCAGTCGCACCCGATCATAGCTGATTTTTCTGAGCCACCTCATATGCAACCAACCAATGATCGCTGAGAAAATGTACTTGCAAATCCTCCCTCTAGTATAGTCCATTGGCCTAATGTCTCATTTCCACCTCCTCCTCCTCCTCCTCCTCCTCTACATACTATGCCTCCTATTGCTTCTGCATATTCTCATGCACATTCTGTCCAGGTTCCTAGAAATTATAAAGAATTGACTCTTGAACCTTAGTTGGTTAAAGGGAAACAACCTGCAATTTCTGTAAGCTTTGATTCATCCGAGACCTCCTCCTACACAGTTAAGTCTCTCCCTGCCAAACTTGAAGATAATGAAAGAAAAATAACTTTTGATGACATGCACCTTGAAATATCAAGAGTTGAAGAGAAGAAGCCTGCTGATCTAGACTTGCTTAATCACATGGATGCACTTTTAGAGGGAAGTAGACACAGGGAGGCTACTTCAAATAAAAAATATTATTTCTGATTTTATTTTTATCGTGTGATGACACTTTCACTTTGACATTCGAGACATATTTTTGAGACAACATACATGATATTATTTTTTTGAAAACTTTTCATATATATCATGAAATTATGATGTTTTTGGAAATACAAGTGTTTTGATGATGTGACATCATTATAATTTTTTCTTTTTGATATATATTATGATGCTGACTATGCATGATATTTGAGTAAATCTAGAGTAACAAGGGAAACATTATTTATTATTGTTTACCCTTATTAGAGAATAAAATTGTCCTATCTTAACTAAAATTATTTAACTTTATAGCAAAAGGTAGTTGAACCACTTGAACTACTTTTTGAATACAAAAAAGTAAGAAAGGAAGGACAAACATGGACATGAGAAAATATAGAGAGATACTTCTGATAAGGTTTGCTCTTGTCTCAAGCGAGAATACTTATTCATTTATTCATTTCTGAGTTTCTTCAGAGCTAAGTCATCTTGTTGATAACAGGGTTATTCTAAAGGTTGCAAAAGAAAGGACTAAGAAGCATAAACTTGTAACATGCTTCAAAGGTCATTCATTTATATTGATATTATGTTTACTCTTAGTTAGAAGTTTCGAATATAGTTTTAGTGCTGATTAATGCTAGTTTTGAGAGTCAAGACTATGATGCGCTTGTAGCTTGGATTGATCTGGTTTATTTTCAGTCTTAGTCTTGTTTGAGACACTAGTTGTCTATGTATGAGTTTAAATAACATCAAAGACTTCTAAGTCTAGTTTTGGTCCAAACCCTCATAGAGGTTTGTAAAGAGAAACTTGGTTGTAACTCAGAAAGATATCAATAAAATTATTGCTGATTTCTTCTCATTTTTTGAGACTTGTTGCGTACTATTTTTTTTAGATTTATGTTATCTTGCATTTACTTATTTAATTGTTTATAAAATTCATTTGCAAGGAATTTTTCTATTTTTAAAGTTTACTTTACATTAAAGCATTTAGAGTTTATAATAGCATCAGGCCCAATAACTTATTTCTTGAGGGATGATTGAAATTTTTGATAGGCTATAAGCCTAGGGTGATAATCCCGCCTATCTCACATGGCCTAGAGAGATTAAAGAATGCTTGCATGAGGATATAACCATTCCTTGGCTCAACATAATAAAGTTTATGTAAGAAATATTTGAGAAAAGTGAAATGTTTTAGGGGTTACAAATTATCCCACATTATTCCAAAGAGTGTCTAGAGAGAAGAAGAGGAAGGCCAACTAGGTTGCAACTAATACTGTAGCATGAGTGGATGAGTTAGCATCCCTGCTTGAGATTTCCTTCTCCATGGTCGCGTTTTTATCTTCCAACACAATCTCAAGCATTGGATGGTATGTGGATAGTGTGACATCGAGACATATGAATTATGATAGGAAACTCTTCAACAAGTTTCAGGAGCAAGTGGAAGGAATGAGAGAGGAATTGGGTGATAATGCTACGTATTGTGTGAAAATAATGCACTCCATTTCCTTCCAAATACCATTAAGTGTTGTTATTGAGTTAAATAATGTTTTGTTCTTTCTTGGTTTGAATAAAAAATTTATTTTGATTTCTTGTATGAAAGATCTTTAGTGTAGAGCTACATTTGAAGGGAAACAATGTACTATCAATGATTGTAGTCTAGTGAGGTTGAGGATTTTGAGTAGAAGTGTGTGTGATGGTGGCCTTCATAGGTTACTTCTTGATCCTGTGGCATTTGTACATGTTAAGGGATGCTAGGTGAGATTTCTAGTCTCAAGGGTGCATATGCAAAGCATGTATGGAAATATGCCATGTGTTATCCCTCGAGATGTTCTAGGATGTCATTGGAATGATGCCGAGGTTTCCCAGGGGATAAAACTCAAGATGAGTCTTAAATCCCTATATGTAGTAAAGTAAATCATGAAAATTTTGTTAAGTTTCTCTCTCTCTCTCTCTCTCTTTCAAAACTCTCGACCTTCAAACAATCTCAGCTCAGATGATAAAAACCCTCAACCCTAAGAGGCATATGTCCACAAGTATTTTAGACAATTGATATTTAAAGGTGGGTGAAATGGTGGATTGGAAGGAAAATAAGGTAAACATACAAGGAACTATCGAGAATGAATCTTGGAGCTTATAGAAGCATAGTAACGTGATGAGAAATTAAGAATTCAATAGTTCTAACAAATGTATACAGATCTGAAAACATGATTCAAATAGTTATACATCCTCATACATTCAAATACATGGAGGTACCCTTTGAATATCATTTAAATGCATAAAGAAATGACAAGAAATGGTCATTTTTTAAGAGGAAATCACTTATTTTCCATGACTATACACCAAAACACTAAATATGTTGCATAACCTACTACTTGAACTTTTATTAATAAGATCTGATACAAGAAGCCATATGGGAGAGGTGGCTTTACAAGAACAAAAACACAAAAAGAAGAAGAGTTACAGACTGAAACACAAAGTAGGGGATGAATCTCTTGGAGCCTACTGATTTCACCATCTGTATGTGCTTGAGGTCTGTTGATCTAACAATTTTTAGTATAAGACACTCTTAAATTCCCCAAAGTGTCGACCCTTCAAAATGAGTGTCTCCTTTCTTTTATCTCCACGTTCGATATTCAAAACTGCTTATTTAAACCATTTACTACTTCTTGGATTCACTTACCGCTTCTTTATCTTTAGGAAACCTCTATTCCCATTGTTTAGTAAATATCTACATCACGTGGAAAAAATTCTTACCCAAAAATACTCTCCTCAACAATTTGCTTGATTTATTCTTTTTACTGGGTTCGCCTTGTGCTACTTGATTCTCCTTGTTTTCCTAAAGAGAGCTTGAGGAATTGGCACATGCGGTGTGACTCTTTTCCCATGGGATAATCAATCTTATTCATGTTCCTAACCATCTCATTGAGGTTGGCATATATTTCATATGATGGTTGTGGCAAATTTTCGAAGACTCTCTTCAATAGGTGCAAGATTTTGAAGTCTCCTACCAACATTTTCATGATGTTCTGCCCTAGAAAAACCCTAATCAGTTTATCAAATTGTCTGTCATCATTCCTTTTCTTCTCCAGGAACTTTGCATACCTCTGGTATGAGAGGAAATATGTCATTTCCCTCCCAAGGAGATGGAAGTCCAAGGGCGATGATGTCCTTAAAGATATTTTTGAAGGATGACACTTCTCCTATTATCTCATGCAACTTACTTTCAACATTTTTTAGTTTCCTCCTTTTAGTGAGAAGCTTATTACCATTGATGATAATACTAATTCTGTCATTAACATCCAGGTCTTTGAGCTGCTCTCTAATTCTGTTGTTTAAGAATTTTATAATCTCATTGGCCAAATCAGGTTTATTTTCTAATTCAGACATTACCAGGACTATGTCTGCTTTGGCTAACTTTATCAACTCTAAATCATCTCCCATCAAATAAAAGTGTGCCTAATTATCAATTATTAAAGTGGCTATTTGATCCTAGATCACATGTTTTTCTACCTTCAGGGCCGACCTTCCTGTAACTTTTCTTTGGAGCTTTTCTACTTCATTTAGAGCCTCATTTTTATCTATATTTAATCTAGACAAGAGCACTTCTATGCTCTTGGCTTGCTCTTCTATCTATATAATCTTAGCACTTTAGTTCTTCAGTTGTGAGTTCAAAGTGCCTACTTCTATTTCCTTCACACTGAGGTCAACCTTTACTTTAGCTAGACCCTCAGTTGGGTCAGTAACATCAACCTGTTCTTTTCCTTGCCTCGATGCTTGATCCAAATAACTCTGTCAACTCTTGAGAATTTCATTTTCTATTCACAATTTTTTGATTTCTCTTTGTAACTGTGTGTTGTTCTCCTGACTCTTCTTTAGTTGGAGGAACAACTATTCCTTTATTTCATAACTAGCCTGCAATTATGGTGTTTGCACATGCTGAGCTTCAAGAATGTTCAACCTCTTTTTCAATACTTTGATGTCAGTGTCTTTCTGCTTCATGAGATCTCTTATAATGGTGGGATATTTAGGATCAACCCCCAAGGCTATTATCTTTCTTTCAAGCTCTGCTACCCTTGTCTGACTTGCCTTAGTGGCTATTTTTTCTTGTTTCAACTGTTTGTGGATTTTGATTGCAATTTCCTTCATCTTCCTTTCACTAGTAGAGGACTGCAGGACTCCTTGGTGCAAGATATCACTTCCCTGCCGATTAAATTCAATCAGGTTAGGAGACTTCATTTTAACTGCTTTAAGTTTGACATGGGCTACTTTATAATCTGCCGAGGAAAGTTGATTTTTTACTTTTGATTCTAGTAGAGCTAGATTAAAAGTACCCTCTTGGTGATCCATTGTTGTTAGTAGTTTGACCTGTGGAGATTCCCCTCCTCCTACTGGAGGATACAATTCTCTTGGAGTTTCCCTGTTATGTCTTTTTATATCTAAATAATGAGAAAACAAAATGGGTGGCTTCCCTACTGCTCCACCACTGTGGTTGCTTTCTTGAGGGATCCAACAAACAACAGGGAAAAAGGGAAATGTTAAATGGTTAGAGGTGGCCCTTTAGGTTCACTCTCCCCTTGAGTTATTTGTAATACACTCTTTCCTTTATCCACAAACTTTGCTAGGATGTATTCCTCTTCTTAGTCAACTACTTTAGGCTTCTTGCTTTGCTTTTCATATACCTTCGATCCTGATTGAGCTTCTGATAGTGGACATTTCAGGATTTTAGTAGCTTGGACTGAGATGGATTGTGATGATAATGCCATTGAGCTAGGGGCCTCTATTTCCAATATTTCCCCGACTTCCCCCCAAGATTCTAGGTTTACGGTCCTTTCTATCACCCTTTTGACTCATGCTTGTAAGTTGGTTTTCTAGCATCAATCACACCATGAGGATCATATACCTAGATGTTTTCTCTTTCAAAATCAAATTGTCTTAATATTTCTTCAGCGTTAGAAAAAGCTATTTCTTGTTATACCAAGAAAGGGCCAATCTCCTATGGCAGAGTAAAAGTGATTTATTTTCTATGTTGAGAAAATAAGAATTGGTTAGATGTCAATCTATGTCTAACATATTCTAAAGCCAATATCCTGGGTGTTAGGAAAGAGGGAAGCTTAAATGGTTCTTTCTCGAAACCATATACTCTGATGATGGTATGGTCTTGTTCCAGATACCAATCTTCTATTCTAGTGTCTTTTCTCAATTGCAGGAAACACCTCATTTGTGGAAATACTCTTGGAGGAGGATAACCATGTATGAGAGTATATATGGCCTTCATGAAATGATCCACATAATGAATACAACCTTTGTTTTGTTCCTACATTTTCACACTCAAGGGCCACTCATTTATTGTCTTTAGGTTCCATTTTTGGAAAGGATAAGATACATTGGGTAGGAATGGTATCTGAAATATCGGGTGCCATGGAAATTCTCCAGTTGAGACTGCATGGATTCTTCTAGGAACTTACAATAGTTGAATTTTGGGGGAACCATGGAAGTTAGTGATAAAAAAAGAGAGAAAAATACAAGGATGACATCGTCAATTACTCTATTGTGGTCATAACCTAATACCTAGAAAATGATAGCTAGGGTATGTCGAGTGGTTTCTGGAAAAAATTCAGCTTGGAATGGAGTTGAGGAGGTTGGAAATGGGGAATTTTGTGCTAAAAGGCTTATGAGTAGGTTTTCTTTGTTGGCCTAGAGTAATTCTTGGTAAATGGCTTCCATTGTTTGCTCTTCCAAGGTTTATACAGGTTCTTTGGGGAAGAAAAGTATTTTGGCTAGGGTTTCCCATGACAAATGACAGACAATATGTTGTTTGTCTATGGACATTATTTTGCATTCGGGTTCCAGGTAATTTGCAACACACCAGTGGGAAATTTCAGGGAAATTAAAAGTTTGTGGAACGCTTGAGCGAGCCATGTTCATTTCCCATAGCTGTAGATGATGTTGTCCTCTTTTGTCATTTGTCTATGCAGTGTTAATGATCTGGCCTAGGTCAGGGAAGGACAAGACTGGGTCATAAATTTCATTATCCCGATCAATTAAGGGTTCATAATTCTTTGAGGATTTTTTGGGGACCAGGGATTTCTAGGGTTTGAAGAAGAAGCTATTTCAAAAATTTAAAAGGTAAAGGAAAGAGTAAACTCCAAGGGATGTAAGAGATCTCGGGTTATGTTAAAACCAATTTGTAGGAGGCGTCGAAGAATACTACTTGTAGTCCTTCCTCGTTTGAAAAACCCAAGTGTATGCTTTGACAAGAATAATACTCTTTGGGTCTAGTGAGGATTTTTACTTCTATTTTATTCATTAAAATGCCACGTATTAACCTTTCATTCAGAAGGGGTATTTAAATGAGCAATAACGTGAAATTTTGAGTGACATCATTACTGACTTCAACATGACCCCACAAACACGTGGTAACCTTTCGTTGATCTATGTTGGTGCTTATGTGGAAAGGGAGCATACTACATGTTTTCGGGCTCAAGGCATTGTTCCGAATCTCCAATGGGTCCCCTTTGTCCAGGTGGAAAACTCTAATTTGCTCTGATGAGTGTTCTGCTGGCATGCCATGTTGTCACTAGTCATTCTAAGTATCCTTGGTGGAATGTTGAGTCGTCTACACTTTATGCTGAGTGGGTGGACAAGTGTGCACTTTGTAATGGGAAGATAGGTGGCTTTGTGAAACCATTATACCCCTGTTGCAACCCAACAAAGGTGGTTTTCTCTTCCATGTTTTTATCGAGCGATACCATATATTTTCTGATGTGCATCTCCTCAAACCATCATCGCACTGCTTATGATCCTTATCTCTCATGCATGTTTATGGTGTGACATTGATCGCTTGTTGTAGATTTGTCTTGTTTGTAGTCGTCTGATGATCATGCCCCACACCTTCACTGACACTTGGTTCTTGGGATCTGGTCTCCTGGTAAGCCCCTATTCTATTAGAACTTAGGTCCTTGTGAGATGTGATAGGCCATGCTTTAACTTCTGAGAAGTGCCCATGCCCTTAAATATTTACTTAGGCACCTAGGGCATGTATTTTCTATTATTTTCTTCAATTTTCCTCAAAATAGCTTGGATATTTTTTGTTCAGAGGCTCTAGAATCTCGCACTTTGTCTCTAAATCATCCAATCTCTTCCTTATAACCTCGACAAACCTTCATATCAGTGACAGGGTCAAATATGGTACTAACATCAACTCCAACGAGGACAACATAGCCCTGTGGTCTACTGAGAACTGTAGATCAAGTGCCTTCTTATGTTGGGTTATGGAGTCTGCTTTGAAATGATTCATCTCCCTCATAGTTGAAAAATGATTTGATATGTGGAACAAAAAATGCTCAACAACTTATAACATTATAACTCTACCTACTTTCTCATGTAACAAATGGTGAATGAAGTAAAATTAAAAAACAAAATCCATGGAAAGAACTGAAATGAAATTATTTATGTATAGGGTAAGAATCTTTGCAATGCTCAGTATTGCAAGAAGTGTTTGAGGAACCTCCCATTCACAAGATCCCCCAACAATTCTCCATCCAGCCGAGCCAATTCATGTGATATTATCTTGACCTGCAACAACTTGGAAGGGTCAAGGCCAAAGATTGTTAAGTTTTCCATGCTTTCCCTTAGCTTCCCTTCGAGTATCCCACTTTATGACTAGATCTCCTATCATGAAATTTCTTTCTTTGTTCCTTTTATCAAATATTTCCTTCATTCTTTCTTGGTGAATCTAGGATTTTATCTGCACTTGTTCTCTTACTTGCTAAACTTCGATCCATTGGCTGATTCTCCTCTGCATATCATCTGATTCTGCCTCCTCATCTTATAGTAGCTTCATAATAGGAAGGATAATTTGAATATGGAAAATGGCTTCCAATCCATATACTAGTTGAAAAGGAGAAGTTACAATGGACCTCTTTATGCTGACCCTATCTGCCCAAACTACATACTTCAAGTGAAAATACCATGCTTTTTTATTCTAGGACAACATTTTCTTGATAATCTTGATGAGGTTCTTATTAGAGGACTCAACCAAACCATTGCATTGTTGGTAGTAAGTAGTAGAGTGTCCGAGCTCCATATTATAGTTTTGGAAGAATTGAAGCAATTTGGCAGACTTGAAGGCCTCAACATTATCTGTGATGATCTTCCTTGGGAACCCAAATTTGGCCAAGATATTCTCCTTAATGAATTTTATTATTATTGTGTCAATTTCTTCCCTTGTAGGGATGGCCTCTACCCATTTGATGGAGTAATTTGTGGCTGCCAAAATCCATTTATGCTATCCACTAGAATTTGGATTGATTTCACTAATGAAATCCAATCCCCATTGCTGAAAAGGTGCCTCAACTTTGATAGGTCTTACTGGAAGGGGCAACAACTTTTTCTTTCCTGCAAACATTTGACATTCTACACATGCTTTAACAATGAAATTGACATAAAAAAACAATGAGGGCGAACGATAACCAACCATAAGGATCTTATAGGCAATGGCTCTCAAAGCATGGTGACCCCCACATACTCCCTTGTGAAACTTAGTGACAATACCTTCAGTTTCTTCTTCAGTGAGGAAATTTATCAAAATCCCTCCTGGATCCTTCCAAAACAGATTTTCTCCCAAAATGCAATATTTAACAACCTTAAGTTTAATAGACCTAGCCTTGGCTTTGTTCCATGTTGGTGGGAAACTTAAGTGCTGTAAGTAAGAGATAATATCCTTATACCAATCAGAATGATAAAATTTAGGATTCAACTTCAAGGATGGTTCTTGTGTTTCATCTTCTTCAGGTTCTGTTGCTGTGATGCTTGTTGACAATGCATTCATGTCGAAATATTTGCAATTAGATTCAACTAGGAGCTTGGCAAGGCCTTTTCCATTTACATGTTTTGTGGGCTTAATCTCCACATCATACTCCTAAATCTTGGCAATCCATTTACCCCTTCTTCCCTCACTGTCAGGCTATGTGAGAATGTCTCTTATAATATTGGTGGGTAAATAAGCTAATATCTCAGAGTGCAATATATAATCTTTGAATGCTTTCAATGCATTGACTAGGGAATGTGATTGTTTCTCCAGGCTACTATATATCAGTTCAACATCTCCCAGGGCCTTGATAAAAAAGGCTATGGGATGCTCTTGATTTTAATCATTTTTCAATAACAACACAACAACTATGATATGTTCCGAGGCAAAAGAGAAAATGAGGAACTCCTTATCATAGTTTGGGCTAACCAGAACTTGAGACTCTCCTAATGCCTCTTTGATCTTCTGAACATACTCTTTATCTTCATTAGTCCACTTGACTTCATGATATTTCTTCAACATGTCATTGATATGTTTTACCATTTCAACAAAATTTGGGATAACTTTTCTCATAAAATTGATCTTACCCAGGAAGGATTGCGCTTGTTTCTTGTTTCTAGCCAAGACAATTTGTTTGATGGCCTCCACCCTTTTTGAATCTATCTTCACCCCTTCCTTGGATACTATACGGCCCATAAGTTTTCCTTCTTTCATAGAAAAATAAGACTTCTTGAGGTTCAAAGACAAGCCAAATTTCTTGCATTTCACAAAGGTCTGCCTTAAATACTTGATGTGATCTTCATCTGTCTTTGAAAATACAATCATGGAATCAAGATATATAACAATGAATCTTTCCTTCTCTCCCACAAAAGCTATGTCCATAGCTCTTTGAAATGTTGCTCCTGCATTTATGAGGCCAAAAGGAATTTTATCATACATGAAAGTCCCCCATGGTGTTGTAAAGGATGTCTTTGCCCTATATTCCATATGCATTGCCACTTGGTTGTATCATGAGAAGCCATCCATCATGGAGATTATATTTCCCCCACTAATTTCCATAGTATATGATCCATCTTAGGAAGGAGGTAGTTATCCTTCAGTGAGAATTTATTTAGGTTCCTAAAATCCACATAGAGCCTTATTTCTCCACTCTTTTTTCTCACTGAAACAAAATTTTCTACCCATTCTGAGTACCCGAGGGGAATTATAATATGAGAATCTAGTACTTTCCTTATATCTTTCTCAACAGTAGGCATCAAAAGAGGGTTAACTTACCTCAGCTTCTTCCTAAAAGGTTTAGTACCAGGCTTGAGAGGTATTCTGTGTTGTATGACGCTGGTATCATAAGTATTCAAGTCCTCGTATTTCCAAGAAAAAACATCCATGTATTCTATTAGCACTGAAAGTCACACTTTGACTGCTAAAGTGCAAGCTCAGTACCCATCAATAGGTTTGTAAGGTAAGATTTTAAGAAAAAGTGTCAAATGGATAAAACTCAACCCAACAATGTAAATCACATAAAGTTCTAGATAAGATGCATCAAAAAATGAGGTATTGTCTAACTTAGATCAAATTTTTAAAGAGTAATGTGGATAGAAGGAAGAATTTAGTGAGAAATATGAAGTAAGTCTACTATTAGCATTATGCATTACTAGCAGACCAATGAAGAAAAACATTTACACACAATAACTTCTTTAATTAAATCTTAAACTCTGAGAATGATTATAACAACATCACAATCAAACATCCATTGTAATACAACTATAAAATATCAATTGAAACATTCAATGACAGTAAATTCAGAGTAAGAGAGAAGCAAGATGTCGGGAAAGAAGCTGACTTCTATTAGACAAAAATTCTCAAGTCCAATACATAAAAATCCAGGGTTGGATCTGTTACATCAATACATTACAAAAAGAGTCTCATCTCAACCATTCGAACCCCTCAATGAATTCTAATGCCTATCTTATATCTTAGATTGTGAATGATAGAATTACAATTCGAATCCCACTCTCTAGCATAGGATTCCCACATCTGAAGCTGAAGTAACTACAACTGTACAATAAAAAATAACAAACTGCTACAAAATAGACTAATGTTGGACACTACCCTAACATCTTTAATATGTATGATGAAGTGTCCCTTGAGCACATATTCTTCTTGTTAGTTGTCCCTCCAACTTTAAACTGACATCCAAGAAGCTGTCCCATACTTATCTATCCATCTGGCAATCGTTGATCCTCTTGAAACATCCAGAACATGAGTTGGCAACAAATTTTGTAGTGCCATCGGTATTAGCCAGTTTGCAACACCTAATTGTATAAGCCAGTTCCCAGCAGGAGGAGCTGCGAACTTTCTTGTAGCTGCTTAACATGTCTACTAGAGCCCCAAAACACCCAAAAAACCATCTTCAGAGCCATAGATGCTGTAAAAACTCATTATCTGATGTATGAGTGAAAAACTTAATCATAGGCATCATACTTCACCAAAATCTCAAAAATGCAAGAAACAAGCACTGTCCACAAGTATAGACCATAACCAAGTTTGCAACAAACGATTTTCTACAGTAAGTGCTAGAACTGAGAGTTCACAACACTAGGTTGGCTGTACAAGGTTCACAGTGTGAGAGCAAAGTTTTTTGAAAACCTAGGATGGATAATTGAAGTAATTGTAAATGAATAATGACTATGGTGGTTGAACAATAGAGTGTTTTATAGCTTGCAAAGACCAGATTCAGGGTGTGAGGAGCTCTGGAGTTGAATAACAATTTCTGAGAAACTTCGCAATGCCAGACATGAGTTCGCAACACCACCAAAAGAAACAACCATCCAACCCTTTCCATACCTTAAAAGTAGGTGGGAAAGCTCATGAAGTACCTGGTATCCTGGAGCTAACTTCTTACATCACCAAATTTGCTCAGGAATGGCTTAAAGTGGTCGAAGCACCAACCATCCTCTGCCACCAGTTCGCAGTGGAGTTTGTAGTGCCAGTCACAGTCTACAACAACTACTCCAAAATTCGGTTTGAATGCTTCAAGGAAACCGTTAGGATTTGCAAATTTATGATCCCTGTAAGCTGTTAGAGATTATATTTGAAAAAATACAAACTCCTGTCATGTAAAAAAGTGAATGATTAACTTGAATGAAAAAGAGTGCTTTGAGGGCACTGTGAACTCTACTAGCGAGCCAACAATGCTTAAGTTACAAACTGATCTGACATCATGAGAAAGTAAAGTGACATATGGAGGTACTTGACACAACTTATGAGAGAGATGTCAAAGTGATGATGTTAATTAGAAAGATGTGACTGCTAAGGGACTAACACTCTTTGTCATGATAATTTCCAATTTGATCCATGACATAACCACACCACAAGACCTTATATTAATGATAAAAGACTTGGTTTATTGAAATAAAAATGAAAATGACCCTAGGAGGAAATCATAAAACTAAAAAGAACCTATGACTCAAAAAAAAAAAAAAAAAATGATTTTTTGACCCTCCGTCAACTTTATGTGATAACATTGGCTCCACAGGGGATGGCATGCTCTTTGTGAGCTACCAAGAACATGCAGTTTCAGTGTCTTATCCAAGGGATATGGGGTCATTTATTCAAAAGAGAAAAAAACAAACTAAAACTGATATTTACAATGGAAGGGAAATCCACTCATGGATTTAAGAAAAATACTTCTTCAGAAAGTGCCCATTAACAGGGCCACCAAAAATTTCAGAGTCTTCCAAGTTCTGCGATTTATAAGTGTTATTTTGAAAAACTTCAGAAATATTGAAAGGACCAATCCACAAGGTTTCAAATTTACCATGTTTTCCTTTGTCTTTCCTTTGTGCATCCCACTTGAGCACCAAGTCTCCCAGCTGGAAATCTTCTTTGTTTACCTTTTTGTCAAAAGCTTGCTTGATCTTCTGTTGATGAATCTGTGATTTATCAAGGAGATTCTCCCTGGTCTACTGTACTTCTACTAGCTGATGCATCCTTTTGGACATATCATTTGGTTGTCCTTATTGGTCCTGAAGAAACTTTTCCACAGACAAGGCAAGCTGAGTAGGAAAAACAAATTCAGTCCCATAAACAAGCTGAAAGGCGGAAATACCAAGTGATCTCTTTGTAGTTACTCTATCTGCCCATAGAGAAAATTTCAGCTTTGAGTCCCATGATTTTAGAAAATTTTCCTCCAATAAATTTTTAATAATATTTACCAGGCTCTTGTTAGAAGACTCTGCTAAACCATTACCTTGGGGGTAATAAGGGGTAGAATGAACTAGTTGAATCCTATACTTATCACAAAATTTCACTAATAGTTCAACTTTGAAAGATGCAACATTATTGGTAACAATCTTGCTTGGGCAACCAAACCTTGACATAATATCTTTAAGAAAACCAATAATTACCTTGTGTGTGGCACTCCTTGTAGGAATGGATCCTATCCACTTGGTGAAATAGTCAGTTGCAGTAAAAGTCCACTGATGTTGACCACTTGAAGATGGATGAATTTCCCCAATGAAGTCAAGTCCCCATTGCTGGAAAGGACCAGAAACCACTACAAGCTTCAGGGGCAAATATTTCAGTTGCTGCTTGCCTGAAAATTTATGACATTTATCACATGCTCTAATATTTGCACAAACATCAGTGAAAAGGCTAGGCCATAAATACCCAGCGCTGAGTATTTTATATGTTGTGGTCCTCCAAAAATGATGACCTCCACACAAGCTATCATGAAAACCAGTGATGGTCTTTTTAGCCTCCTCTGGATCCAAACATCTCAAAATAACCCTTAGAGGATATTTCCAATACAGTATGTGATCAACAATGCAATATCTGATTGCTTTAAGCTTCAAAGCTCTCACCTTGTTCTTCTCAAAACCATCAGGAGGCTACAACTTTTGTAAGAAATGAATAATATCTTTGTACCAAATTCATTCTGCCAACTTTGGATTGATATGTGAGCTATTATTAGAGATATCAATATGTTAGTTTTCAGAGTTTAGGTTAATGAAGTTAACCCCCAGTGATTTACAATTTGATTCATCTAGTAACCTAGATAAACCTTTCCCTTTCACCAATTTGGTAGGCTTCATTTCAAGGACAAACTCCAAAATATTGGCAATCCACTTGCTCCTCTTTCCATCTATGTCAGGATGCATTAAAATTTCTTTCACAGAAGCTGAAGGAACATATGCAATAATTCTGGAATGCAAAATATATACCCTGAAGGATTTGAGAGCTTTAACCAAAGCATAAGCCTACTTTTCCATAGTATCATACCTCACCTCTACTCTCTTAATGCCCCGTTGAAAAAGGAAATGGGCTGCTCCATCCCATGTGTGTCTTTCTGAAGAAGAAAAACAACCAATGTGTCATTTGAGGCAAAAGAAAATATCATAAATTCTTTTGAATAATCAAGGTTGATAAGAACAAGTGATTTAGTCAATGCTTGTTTGATTTGATCAAAATAATTCTGATCTTCAAGAGTCCAGTTCACCTCATTTCCCTTTCTAAGCATAGATGTGATAAACTTAACCAATTCAACAAAGTTAGAGATGAATCTTCTTAAAAAGTTTATTTTACCTAGGAAAGACTAAATCTCCTTCTTGGATCTAGGAAGAGACAGAGTCTTGATGGCCTCTACTCTACTTGGATCAATCCTTACATCTTCTGCTGAGACAATGTGTCCCAACAACTTGCCTTCTTTCATAGCAAACAAAGGCTTCTTAGGATTAAGTGACAGCCCAAACTTCCTACATTTAGGGAAAACCTTCTTCAAATGATGATAATGTTCCTTATTAGACCTTGAGAACACTGTAATGCCATCCAGATATATGACCACAAAGTTTTCCTTTTCCCCAATGAAGGAAATATCCAATGCTCACTGGAAGGTTGCTTCTGCATTCATGAGACCAAAGGGCATTTTGGCATACATAAATGTGCCCCAAAGAGTAATGAAAGTTGCTTTCTCTTTGTCTTCAGGTAAAACAAAGATCTGATTGTAGCCTGAGAAGCCATCACTCATGGACATCGTTGCTGCACCAGTTACCCTCTACAAAATATGTTCCATCTTGGGCAAGGGATGATTATCTTTCTTGGAACTCCTGTTTATATTTCTGAAATCAACACAAAGTCTGATTTCACCATTCTTTTTCCTCACAGGGACTAGATTGGCCGCCCACTCAGAGTACCTCAAAGGTATGATGATCTTAACATCAAGTAACTTCTTGACTTCATTTTCGATAATAGGAAGCAACATGGGATTTATCTGTCTTAGTTTATGCCTAAATGGCTTGGTATCATCTTTCAAAGGAATTTTATGTTCAATGATGCTTGTATCATAAGTTTGTAGGTCATCATATTTCCAAGCAAATACATCAACAAAATCCTTTAATAACTTCACATACTTAGAGCTTTGTTCCTCTGATAAACTGCTAGACAACTTGACATACTTGGGATTTTCCTCTGTACCTAAATTGAATTTCATCACATCAGCTTCTTCATTTGAATCCTTAACCTTCACAACCACATCATTTCTATCAAAAATCTCTCCAAAGGGACCAATCCTTTTGGAATATAGTTACTGGGCAATTGGACAATCTTGTGGTCTGCAATTTTGTTTAGGAAAATATTAGCATGAGGGTTTTTTATATCATCTTGATCTTGATCAATGTGAAGAGCAGAAAACTCTTCCATTGTTTCTAGAAATCTCTTAATATCAAGATCATCCTCAAAGACCTTCCAATGTTTGACATTTTCAGGTATAGAGGGTCTATATTTCACTTCCACATCATACTTGAGTTTAGGGGGAAAATGGATCTTAAAGTTACTAGCAGAAACAACCAAAGAATCTACCATAACATTCTCTTCCCTTGGAACAAAAGAGATGTTAAAAGCTAAGAAAAAATTGTCAATAAGGTCTGAAACTTCATTTTTGTAAGTCCTCAATCTGGGATGTTTTGCTTGATACATATTTTTAACCTGATGCACAATTAGTTCAACATTTCTGAAAACTACTAACTCCTCAATCTTCATATCTTTAGGAGCCCTCAACCCCAAAACTAGAGCCTCATACTCTGCAATATTATTTTTGGTTTCAAATTCCAACTTATAATACAAGGATATGATTTCTTGAGATGGGGAAATAAAAACCACTCCAGCACCAACACTTTCTTTAGAAGAGGCCCCATCAAAAAACATCTTCCAAACTGGGGTATCTTGAGGAGGTGTCTCACATGTTTTTATAGGCTGTTTTTTGATTTCCATGGGTGGCTGAGGAGCATCAGTAAGTTGTATAATACTGGATCCCAGATCATTGTCAACTGCATTAATTGGTTGGTTTGTGGGATTAGCTTCATCACTGATGATTTAAGCTAGATGTGATTCCCTGTATAGCCTTCTGTGCTCTCCTCCAAACACATGAATAGTGGCATATGAAAGATCCATCTACAATGTTCCCCCCAGTCTCTTAATCCAATATCTTGACAATAACATCCCAAACTTAGGGGGGACATCAACCACTACAATATCCATGACCACACTCTTCATGGGTAGTTGAAATAGAGTAACAACCAAGTATTTAATCACTCCAGGGAATTTCACTTTCCTGGAGTCAAAGGAGTATAGGTCATGATAGGTTTTAGTGATTTCTAGACCTAGCTCATCCATGACAGATTTAGGCATAAGGTCATGAGATGCACCTGAGTCCATCAAGCAATTGTGCAAAATTTTATCATGAATATTCAATGATGTGTAAAAGGGAGGAGAAGAGTCATCCCTATCTTCTACCAAAGGTCCCAATATGACTGTTGGTTTTTCATCTTGTAAGTTCACTGAATCTATGTAATTTGAAGAAGACTCAGGTTGCAACATCTTGGAAAGGTACCTTTTAAATTCTTCATTTTTAATCAGTTCTAAAAATGGGACTGGAATTTTTATCTTTTGAATTTCGTTCTCAAAACTTAAGGAAGATGGAGATTTCAGAATCTCCTTGATTTCCGGAACAAGGCTCTTAATCACTGCTTGATTGTTTTGTTCCTCATTTTTCTTTCCGCTAGAAGCCACAACTTTAGCATAATTTTTTGTTTTCTTGGGCTGATCAGATGTACTAGGATTTCCATCCTTCTTTTTTGATCTCAAGTTGTATTTATTTTGGTTTTTATTTTTGTTCTCCCCTTTACTCAATTCATTCAACTAACTGTCCATAAGGAACTCTTCATATGCAGACTGAGTTAAATGAGGGGAGGGGGAGGTATCACCCTAGACAATGAATTTATGGATCTGTTTCTTCATCCTCTCCTAATTCATCATCAACCATGTTGTTTTGAAGAGGGGTCTGAACTTTTTGGTCATCCCTATTCCTCTGATCTCTTTGAAGGATACGAGGAGCATTATTTTGTCTTTTGAAATTACCTCTGTTACCATTATCTTGTGTGTTTCTGTTATTTTGTCTTCCCTCAATTTTCATATTTTCTATTTCTACAGAAATTGATTTAACCAACTTAGTTATTTCATCTACCCGAGGGTTGACACCAGAAGAATCAGAGGTTGAAGTTTTAACCTTATGTTTTCTCCTATCTCTATTAGATTTTCCTCTTAGCTTATCAACTGCCAATATGTTTGATTCTACCTCCAAGGATGCATCTTGCATATGACCTAATGAGGTAGATCTCCTTTCTCTCAACTCTCAACATGAGGCAAAACTTAGGGTCAAAATCACTAGCATAGGTTATATTGGCAGAGGTTTCAATAGGTTTAATCTCCGTGGGGATTTTATTGTACATTTTGTTAAATCTTTTGGAAAAATATGAAACTGATTCCCCTTCTTTTCTCTTGAGTGACCCAAACTTTGTAATATAATACAAGAAATATTTCATATCACCCCAATTCCTTAGAAAGGCATCATCTAGGGCTTCAATTCCAACAATTGATCCAGGAGTTAAACCCCTAAACCATTTTCTATCCTCACCATCAAGGCTTTGTACAAAAACTCTCATCCAAACATCCTCGTTTTCAATATTAAGATTGTCAGCATAAATATAAAAAGATGCAAGGTGCTCCTCTGCAGTTATGTCCTATTCTCTTGTAAACTTGGGCATGTACTTAAGATAGTCTCCAATTGAAAGAGCATTCATAGGCCGAGGCAACACAAGAGGAGCATACCTAGCAGCCACTATGGTATCCATCCTATTTCTAGGAGGGTTTGCACCTACCATTTGATTATGAAGAGGATGATTATAAATTCTAGGAGAATTAGGGAGATATTGGGTCTTGATTGGTACAACTACAGTCTGAATGATGGGTAGCTTAGGAGAAGGAAGAGTATAGGATGGGGAAGTTTTAGTTTTAACAAACAAAGGCCGAGTCTTTGGAGAGGATGGTGGAAATTCCAAAGGAACTGAAGTTCCTTCTTCTTTGGTCACAACAAGTTTAAGAGAGGGAGGAGAAGGAGAACCTAGGGTAGGAAAATCCTCTAGACTCAAGTCTGAACCAACTTACAACATCAGGCGAGGCAAGAACTTCAAAACTTTCTTCTTTCAATCAGGGAGAAAAAGAGGAATACTCTACAGGGAAATCTCCAAGATTTAAATTTCTAGGAGTTTCAAAAAAAGGTAAAAGATGAGCACTAGATACAACTAATGGTGTTTTAAAAGTAGAATCAAGAAAATTTCCAGTAGTACCTAAAACAACAGTTGAAAATCCTTCTTGAGAAGCTTTTCCTTTCTTTATGATATTCTCTGGGTCAGCTTCAGGTGTAGCCAGAGGTAAATGTGGAGTAGACCTCGTGTGCCTCCCTTTAGGAGCCACAACTGAAACAATGGAGTCACCAAGTGCAACTGCGGTCTTTAATGTACTCATTACTGTGCACCCTCATAATCAATATTTCTTTGTCGTTCAATCCCAAGGAAATGTTTTCAATCCATTCCCCGACAATGATGCCAATAATGTTAGCATTGAAAGTCGCACTTTGACTGCTAAAGTGCAAGCTCAGTACCCATCAATAGGTTTGTAAGGTAAGTTTTTAAGATAAAGTGTCAAATGGACAAAACTCAGCCCAATAATGTAAATCACAAAAAGTTCTACATAAGATGCATCAAAAAATGAGGTCTTGTCTAGCTTAGATCAGAGTTTTAAAGAGTAATGTGGATAGAAGGAATACTTTAGTGAGAAATATGAAGTAAGTCTACTATTAGCATCATGCATTACTAGCAGACCAATGAAGAAAAATATTTAGACATAAGAACTTCTTTAATCAAAGCTTAAACTATGAGAATGATTATAACAACATCACAATCAAACCTCCATTGTAATACAACTATAAAATATCAATTTAAACATTCAATGACAGTAAATTTAGAGCAAGAGAGAGGAAAAATGGAAGGAAATAAGCTGACTTCTATTAGACAAAAATTCTCAAGTCCAATACATAAAAATCCAGGGTTGGATCTGTTACATCAGTACATTACAAAAAGAGTCTCATCTCAATCATTTGAACCCCTCAATGACTTCTAATTCCTATCTTATAGCTTAGATTGTGAATGATATAATTACAATTTGAATCCCACCCTCTAGCATAGGATTCCCATGTCTGTAGCTGAAGTAACTACATCTGTACAATAAAAAATAACAAACAACTACAAAATAGGCTAATGCTGGCCACTACCCTAACATCTTTAATATGCATGATGAAGTGTCCCTTGAGCACATCTTCTTCTTGTGATGTGTCCCTCTAGCTTTAAACTGACATCCAAGAAGTTTTCCCATACTTCTCTATCCATCTGGAAATCGTTGATCCTCTTGAAACCTCTAGAACATGAGTTGGCAGAAAATTCTGTAGCACCATATGTATTAGCCAGTTTGCAACACCTAACTGTATAAACCAGTTTGTAGTGCCGGGCACTACAAAATTTCTTGTAGCTTCTTAACATGTCTAGTAGAGCCCCAAAACACCCAAAACACCATCTTCAGAGCCAGATATGTTGTAAAAAATCATTATCTGGTGTATGAGTGAAAAACTTAATCGTAGGCATCATACTTCACCAAAATCTAAAAAATGCAAGAAACATGCACTGTCCAAAACTGAAAATTTTTAAGACATTTCATCCTTTTTACTATCTGAGTCTGTAACTCCTTGTGGCAACTTGGGCCAACACATCCGAATTCCTCTTGGCTAGTTCTTCCCTAAAAGGTTGCATCTCCATCTTTAACCCCCTAATCTGACTTTGGTAGGCTATATTCTGTCTGTACAAGTTCTTAAGCTGCCTGTGGAGAGGTATAAATATTTTATCTATGAACTTGGCCTTTACAAGAGTCCCATGATACATATCCATGAGATCACTTAGATTCTTTTCAACTAACTCCTCCCTCTTTAATTTAGCAATTTTAGCTCTGGCCTCTTTAAGCTGTCTTTTCAACCTCTTAAAGGTAGGATTTTCTGGAGGAGTAGTTATGTCTACAACTTCAATGGGATCTTTGATGGGTACAATTTTACCTTTACCTTTCCTCTTGATTGGAGCTTCCACTGTGTCTTCTTTCACAATGCTTTCCTACTTTGCTGATGATCTAGTGAAAGGTCCCCTAGCCTTGACCTTGTATGCAACAGGTGGTGAAGGGAACAATAACTTTCTCCCTCTCAGACTTGTGGTTCTAGCTGAAGGGGTCTCCACTGGGCTGGGAAATGGCAAAGGCGAAACCTCTCTTTGTGGGGGCTGAGAAGATCCACCTTCTTCTGCATCTTCCTTAGTTGATTCATCATCTTTAACAATATCCATGCTCTTCCTCTTCTTGTTGGTCTTTGCATGTACAATCCTGTTAGTCTAAAGAGGGATTTGTACTTTGGACTGTGGAGTAGGAGCAATGTTAAATTGAAAGTGTGAAGAAGTAATGAATTCCTCCAAGTTAATGTTTTTCTTCCTTAATTCCTCCATCAAAATCATTTTAATTAGCCCTAAATGAAAAACACTTGTCTCAACTACCTTAGATTTAGCCTGGACTTTGTGATCCATTTTTCCAATACTCCTAAACAAATAAAAAGGAAGATTCATACAATATTTGCCTGTGAATTGTAGCAATAGTATTATGTGGTACTGATAAATCATGTTGAATCTCCCTTCACAGGTAAAGTATCTTTGGATTACCCTCAACATATTATCAAAACCTTCAATCATATGGCCTTTGGGCACTCCTTTTGATAAGTTGTCTCCTTGATATTCTGGTTTGAGAAATTCTTTGGAGAAGGATGCACTTAGGTTCATGGATTTAAATCATCTTTCCCAAATATTAGGTATTTCAGTAGCTGCTTGTATGGTCACTTCAGATAACTCAAATTCAACTTCCCCCACCTTGGTCTTGGTCCCATCAAAGTTCAGGGAAAATTCCCTGGCTACCTCGAGGTGCCCCCTTTGCATTTTCTAACATAAATTTAAACAACCCACTCTTTGGAAGACTTCCTTGATCACGAGTTCAACAACAAGCAACTACATGTCATAGGGATCAATCCTCACAATGCCCTCTCCTTTTTTGATTTTCTTTTGCTGATTATCCATCAATGCTAGCTAGGAAAACCTCAACACAAAGTTTAAAAGTTTTCTCATAGATAAAATAGAGAAGAATGAGTTAGGGTTTTAGGGTAAGACTCTTTTGAAATATCAATGGGGGTGGGAAATTTGTAAGATAAATATTTAATTCCCTCCAGGAATGAGACTAGTTATGCTTTCAGCTAAGGGGAACATAGGGAAAGAATACTGCAAAACTATTTGTGAAACAAGCCCTACAGATTTGATACGACAGATTTATGAATTTCAGGTTTGCACAAGGAAAAAAGATCTAAGTTGGACTCAAATGACTACTACGAAGGTTAATTTCATAAGATCAACCAAGAGTATATACCATAACCAAGTTTGCAACAAACGATTTTCTGTAGTAAGTGCTAGAACAGAGAGTTCGCAACACTAGGTTGACTGTACATGGTTCGCAGCGCCAGAGCAAAGTTTTTTGAAAACCTAGATTGGATAATCAAAGCAGATTTAAATGAATAATGGCTGTGGTGGTTGAACAAAAAAGTGTTTTATAGCTTGAAAAGACCATATTTAGGGTGTGAGGAGCTCTGAAGTTGATCAACAATTTCTGAGAAATTTTGCTGCACCAGACAAGAGTTTGCAGTGCCACCAAAAGAAACACCCATCCAACCCTTTCCAAACCTTAAAAGAAGGTGGGAAATATCATGAAGTACCTGGTAGCCTAGAGCTAACTGCCGACATCACAAAATTTTCTCAGGAATGGCTTCAAGTGGTCGAAGCGCCAACCATCCTCTACCACCAGTTCACAGCGGAGTTTGTAGCGCCTGCTCCAAAATTTTGTTTGAATGCTTCAAGGAAACCGTTAGGATTTGCAAATTTATGATCCCTGTAAGTTGTTAGAGATAATCTTTGAATAAATAAAAACTCTTGTCAGGTCAGAAAGTGAATGATTAACTTGAATGAAAAAGGGTACTTTGAGGGCACTGCGAACTCTACTAGTGAGTCAACATCGCTTAAGTTACAAACTGATCTGACATCATGAGTAAGTAAAGTGACAGATGGAGGTACTTGACACAACTTATGAGAGAGAGATGTCAAAGTGATGATGTTAATTAGAAATATGTGACTGCTAAGGGACTAACACTCTTTGTCATGATAATTTCCAATTTGACCCATGACATAACCACACCAAAAGACCTTAGACTAATGCTAAAAGACTTGGTTTATTGAAATAAAAATGAAAAATACCCTAGGAGGAAATCATAAAACTAAAAAGAACCTATGACTCAACAAAAAAAAAAAAACAAATGATTTTTTGACCCTCCCACAACTTTATGTGATAACATATTCTTTGAATAGATGCAAGTATTCTGTTTTATGACCAACACAAAGATATTTGGACAAGTTAATGTATTTAGGCTCCTTTTCTATCCCTATATTACAATCCTCAATGTTTTCATCTTTGGGAAGGATGGTTGGTGATGCAGACCCCCTTCCCTCCTAAGGGTTGCGCAACCTCCCGGTCTAGGATCAATCAAGATACTGAGTTTGATTGACTCTCCGGGTCTCTGCTATACCCGAAACCCACATACACAGGTCCTTTCCCCAAATTCATAGGTCGTATGAGACCCACGGATTCTCTCCCAAGTGTTTTTTGAACCTCAACACCAAACGGGCGCTAGCTCCTCTCTAATAAGCCCTTTCTCCCTTGTGACCATTGGCGGTGACCACGCGCTTCCAGTGAAAGGCACGTCGCGATTTCACGTTTCGCGACCCTGGGAGTGTTTCTACCTCTGTTCACTCGATAGCCAAAATCGTGATGACTCGAGATCTACGGTCCAGATCTCCCCTTGATCGATGACTGTGATCAAGTCAACATTTTGCGTTTCACGACTTCAGAGTTCCCTTACCTCCGTTCTCCCGGTAACCGAAATCGCGATGGCACTAGATCAATGGTCCATGTCTCTCCTCAGAACTGATGATCACGATGATTTTTGGAACTTCGCGTTTTGTGAAGTCTAAAGACTTGTCACCTCCGGTCCTCCGATCCCCAAAATGCCGATATTTCACCCTGGACAGTTAACGGTCCAGATCCCTCATGGATCCAATGACTCAAGTCAAGTCGTGGATTCGGGCTTCACGAATTCTTAACGTTTCTCCCTTTGACTCCTCCAAATCATGAGTCAACAAAATGCTGATCGTTCGCCACGTGTCCCTCCCGATGGACGGTTCCAATTCTCTAGTGTTCAGATCGAATGCCTAAGATCTCTTCCCCCTTGCGCTTATGCTAGCTTCAAAGTTAGAAGATATTCTGGGTGTTCAAAGGTATCGAACCTTTGCTCCTTCGTCAAGTCCGATTCTTGGATCTCTTTAACACTTATGAAATTTTTGTTCCTTCCGAGCTTGGTCTCGTGAAGACTTCAATTTTCCACACACTCCTTACGTCTCAGGGATTTCGATAACTCAGTCTCTAAGGGTTTCTCGAAGAGAAATTCCTCTCAACCTCCTGGCATTCTCCTTTTCTGATTCTTCGACTTCTTGCAAGACTTTCCGACCCTTAGTCGAATCTCGGATCTGTGCACTCCCTGCACCAGATATTTATGCAAGGTTTTGAGTTATTGCGACGACTGTGCACGCCTTGCACCCGTCTCTTTGCACTCCTTTCAAAGGGAAAGTTCTGTGTTATCACTTCTGAGCTTCGAAATCGAAACATATCTCGTTAACGCACTCCTTGCGTTCTATGTGCACACCTTGCACTAGCTCAACATAAGAAAAACAATTGAAACTTATCTTAACGTTCACAGTTCCATCACTAGTACATATTGTAAAAATTCCAACGTTTTATTTGCGGCGTTATGGACAAAATTGTCCATATTGTCGCAAAATAGAGGAAATTTATAAAAAAAAAAATTCATGTTGCCCGATAACATTGGTCTTGCCACGTTGATCTCTCTCTTGCCACGTTAACATCGGTCTTGCCACGTTAATGTCTCTCTTGCCACGTTTTCCACTGGAACGTCTCTCTTGCCACATTTTCCACTGGAACGTCTCTCTTGCCACGTTAACGTCGGTCTTGCCACGTTAATGTCGCTCTTGCCACGTTTTCCACTGGAACGTCTCTCTTGCCACGTTTTCCATTGGAACGTCTCTCTTGCCACGTTTGTGAAGATGTATGTCGCAATTGCGACGTTTTGGAAAATAGGTTTTCCCCTCCAATGGTCACCTTAGTATGTTCACCAAGTCAAAATACCAACGGTCACTTAGGACTTTTTTACGTCGGAATTGTGACGTTACAAAATCTATAAATATGTTGCATTTGACGGATGTTGCGACAAGTTTGCTATAATAACGACGCTTCAAAAAGGGTTGGGACAACTTCC
>JASDQU010946988.1:5081-15517 GCA_032191745.1 Picea mariana
TCATCGACGCGAGGAGTGCAAGCCTCCTCGTCAACTACTCGTGGATCCAGACCATCCCGCGTTGCTGATGAGAAAAGACCCAAGCACAGAGATGACTTAGCGAATGAAAATTTAAACATGTTTGTTCTGCCCAATTACATCCCGCCTCTAGCCAGCGCGATGAATTGTGATAGTGTCCTGAGGGACTTCGACTACACAGTAATCATGGCCTACCTCCCAAAGGGGATACGTGCAGTTAGACCATAGTTGGAGATGATTCCAACCTTAAAGATCAATGACTATAATCTAAAGGACCGCAAGACCTACGGCATGCTTGCACCTCACAAGTACTTGACTAAGACAAAGGGAAAGATATCGAAGATCATTCCCCAGCCATGGACCATGAACATCGCGTAGTCCACTATCCTAAATGTCATGAAAATCCCACACTTTGGAAGGCACCAGGAGGTTAACATTTGTGTTAAAATCCTGTTGTCATGCTTTCACAGAGGTTATTTATGGTTATACAAGTGTATTATCGTCAATCTGGCGTTGATCCATAGGATCACCGGATTGAGCATGCAGGGACCCGACCAGCAAGACTTCTACCCAGGGAAGGTTGCAGATCACGCCCTAGCACAGAAGATTAAATACATCTATGGAGATGTAGAGAAGGGGACGCGAGTCTAAAAGGTAGCATCCATTCATAATGGTGCAGTGCGCCTCTCTTTCTAGTTGATTACTGGTAAGCTAGTACAAAAGAACAAACCCACGCAGGTCACAGGGTTTTTGGTTGACCTCGCAGGAAAGTGCGTGGAGTGATTACAGATGAACTGGGTGAAGTACTTAGTCAACTAGCTAGAATTCGATTACTGCAAAGCTCAGGATCAGGTCTACGAGTTCCACTTTAGCTAGCTATTGATCCTCATTGCATTTACATATTGGGAGATGCCGGAAGGTGCGACCTTCCCAGACATTGAGTCGTTCAAACCACTTACTGCAAAGTTCACCACGCTCTGGTACTCGAGCAACATCAAAAAACAGTGGTAGTTGAATGCAGTATTCCATACCTACTACCTGCAGTTGAGAAGGGCTATCAAAATCGTTCCCCCAGATGATGCCAAACACTCTAGACAGGTTCAGACCCCTTATGAAGTTTCGTGCAGATAGGCATTTCATATATATCACTACACGCGTATATGAGAATAAAGAAGAGCTTCAGTCATACTATAAGCTCATCGAGGAGGACCTGGAAGAAATCACTAAGGAATGGCCCACATATTTCCTTATACCAGTCTCTAAGGCAGAATTGTCTGACCCAAACCTCATTGGAAGCTCGGTAGTTACCCACGAGGAGTATAATGCACCCAGCAGTAGCAGAAGGAAGAAGAACGAAGATGTACAGGAACTGAGCAGTGCCTTAGAAGAGACTTCCTCAAATTCACCTAGAAGAGGAGGAGCTGACGAGGTGGACAAAGAGGAGTCCCCCATGAAACCTACATCGTGAAAGAAATCCAAAGAAAGCAAGCCAAAGCTTCAGACTGTACTCACGATCGATGACTTTGATTTCATCATCGCATCTGTATCAGACACTTCGTAGGACATTTTGCAGAACAGTGAAGCTAAGCAAGAAGCCTTGTATGACAGAATCGTGACAAAGTTGAGAGGGGTATAGTAGGCCCTTCACTCCAGCTGTGTAGTATGCATTGCGCCCCCACCATCAGAAGAACCAAAGTTGGGAGATGAGCCTACCCAACTCCGTAGACTAGTTGATGTGACCAAATCCTGCCTTCGTCGAGCGCGAGAAGAGAAATAACAGGCCACAATGGCCCTGAAGCAATCACAAGAAGAAATGGTAGAGAAACTTCAGGTTGCATAAAAGGAGAAAGAGGACCTTCAAGCCAATTTTGAAGAAGAGAGAGTGAAAGCCAAGCAAGAAAAAGAACAGTTGCTCACAGAACAGTTGGGAGTCAAAGAAGCAGTCAACATAGCAATTCATTCTGTGATACACTTAGAGCCAAAGGCAGAAGACCAAGTGGAGCATCAAATAGCGCAGCTCGCAGAAGATATCCAGCAGCTACAGCAAATAATAGCATACTTAGGGCTCCGAACAGTGCCCAGCACTCCCCCAAATGTACGAGATCAAAGAGAAGCAACTTCTCGAAGTTTAGTTGAAAGAATCAAGGCCCTCGCCATGGAATATAAACAACTAAGTGATCATAGTGCCCAGACTTATGAGCGACTCACTGAGGATTCTGAATTAAAGGCACTGGAGTCACAGCTTGAGGAGGCAAAGTAGCAAGAAGAAACAGTATAGGCACAGTTGAAGCCCCTGTCAGCAGTCGAAAGGATGAAGTGATCCTAAGAACAATGCAATTCCCAACAGTAGGTCCACACCATTCAGAGAAGAGTAATGGAAGTGACTCAGAGACTCCAACCAATTCAATACGAGGCTTTCCAACTATTCACAGATATTGAAGGTCAAGGAACATAACTGGAGCAAGTCATCACAGCAGTTGAATAATGCTTAGAGGGACCTGTCAATGAAGTAGTAATCCATGAGTTCGTTGAACATGAGGTCATGGCACAACAACAGGTTGAAGAAGCTCGAGACAAGATCGAGGCTTTCGGAGTAGATCTACCCAAACCAGAGTGACTCGGGATGAGTCATAGGTGAGTGTTGGGGGCCTATTGGCCCTTGACCAAGTTTTGAGGATCCTTGGTTAGGTTTGACCTACTTTTGGGACTTCGACAGGCTATCGAAGGTGGAGTGCAAGTCAAAGCAGAGATTGCAGGATCTCATCCCATTTTTAGGGCCTTTTGGGTTTTGGGCTTATGTAACGGGTATGTGGATGTCAACCCATGGGTTTACCCATGTTTAGGCCTCTTTTGTAATGTATAAATAGAAAACTAGGCGATGTAAGTAAGGGTGTGTGTATGTATGCTAAGTTAAAAAGAACAAGTGTGTGATACCAAGTGATAAGTGCAAGGGATAGTGTACATGCTTTGTGCATTCTATCTGAGACTTACAAGGCTAAGTGCAAGTGACTATAGAGATCGAGTAGAATCTTTTTGTTGTAACCTAGCTCGGGGAAGGAGGTCTGGTGAGGTGCGTGCACATCTCCTATCCTATGCAGAGTAGGATCTTGTGGATTGGTGCATGTAGTTGATTGACCGAAGATAATAAGAAAGAAGAAGAGTTGGTGGGCGCAGCCCCGGGCTAGGGGTGAACCACGTATATTCTGTGTTGTTATGCTTTGTGTGATGTATTGATGTGTTTATGTGTTTACTTGCTTAAGTGTTTTGATATAGATGAATGATAGATAGATTTTTTAATGCTTTGTGCTTAATAATATGGATGAATGCTAGATCTAACCTATGTGAATGTGCATAGTGCTTGAATATTCTAGATCTGGGTGAAAACTGCAGTGCTCTGTAAATAGGGTTTTATCTGTGAAGTAGATACTGGTTAAATATTGATGAATTGTAACTGTCAAGTGCTTTGTTAAGGTGTTGTAATCACATATCGATCTCCCAGCTAAGGTTGCAGACATCTAAGTCCTTCAACCACCCATGCCTCTACCTCGGGTGAGACTTCATATGCTTCACAGGTGTTGCCAAAAGGGTCGGTAGTTAGGATTTTGTTGGTGCATTGTTGTAGTGTTGAACCCTGGGTCTGCCTCGGTGCCAACAGGTATAATCTTTAATACCTCCTTCCTTCTCTTATTGTGTTAATATTATAAATCCTTCAATCCTATCCCAAGTTGTTCTTAAGGGGGGATGATAGGATATTTAGACACTTAGGAGTTAGTTAATATCTACTTGGTCTAATGTGTCATTAGGTAAAACTGTGTTTCCTAGTCTATTTCTTTAGTATGCATTTGTAGTTAGGAAATATGACGGTCACGATATGTTACTGACATAGATTGATCCAACGGTTCATATTATCCTCGATATTAATAGCACTTGATCTGTGGCTTAACACATGATTGGTCCATGATCTCTATTTAAAGAGCATGGAGGGCCATTTGTCAATGATCAATTATGAGAAACTCTCTTGTAAAATCTCTTTGTAATCTTTTTCTTTCTCATTAATAAATTGATCCAAGTGGTTGTGTTGGCTAGGGTCATGGATGTTTCCCCATAGGGGTTTTACCACGTCAAAACATCGGTGTGTTCATATTTGATCTGGTTGTGTGAGTGGTTACCGAAGGTGTTCTTCCTCTGTTGGAATACATGTGTTGTCGAATAGAACCAACTTGTAGAGGCAGTCTTTCTTGGTAATAGTAAGTGGCATGCAATAGTTTTTTTTATTATTTACTTGTTAAACTAGAGTGAATTTTCAAATACAACTTATATATGTATTCCATTTTCCATATTCCATGAACTAAACCATGATTTCCTTATGACTGCCCATCTTTTGGCCATAATAATTACACCACTCGTCGATCACCATAACCATATGCATGCGCCATCATTACCAAACATTGATCCTCATATGGAATTCCATATTTACTACAAGAATATTAAACATCACCCTGTTATGATGTGATATTCTGAATTTTTGAATTTTCATATTAAAAGGTTATCTCAATTTTATGTTTTATTCCATCAATTATTCACAAATTATGCATAATCGTAATCTTTGCCTAATTCCCACTCATGTCACCCTGAACCCTCATTTATTGAAAAGACTCTAACTTGGCACCTAATAGATTTTGTAGACATAAGGAAGAAGATGGTGGCACCTTTCATGATCTTGTATGAGCCACATGGAACAATGTTTCTTGATGAGTTTCCCACTTGCAGAGTTTTATTTCAAAAAGCAGGGTTACTTCTATTATTTGAACATTTTTAGGGTCATAAAGTTTATGTAACTCGGGAATTCATTGATACATATGAAGGAAGAATAACAAGGGTTAGAGATATCAAAATCACGGTTAAAGAGGAATCAATGTCCACCATCACATGTTTGCAGAGGAAAGGTGAAAGATGGATTAAAACCTAGAGACTTAAAGGAGAAGGGTGGACAATGTTCTTGAACAAATCGCAATAGAATCCCAACTGGACTAAGGGCATTCCAAAAACCTGGTTAGATGACCCCTAAAAAGATGTGGTTTTCTTCATCTATAAGTGCTTGAATTGTGAGGGGAGGTATAGTATAATCTTTATTTACCATATTTGTTCATTACATCATTTGAAGGATAAAAGTAAGTGAATTAATTTGCCTTATTTTCTATTGAAAACCCTCACGAAAATGGCCATGGAAGTTCAAACAAATCCACCCAAAAAGGATAGGTTTTTGTATCACCATGCTCTAGTTAAATTGATTATATTGCATAAAATGGAAAAATAAAACCAGACCTAGGAGGAGTTATTTTAAAGAAAATGATTCATCTAGTGAAAAACTTGCAAAAGACAAAAATTATGTAAACCTTGAACTCAAAATTATAGGAACTGGTAAAAAAAAGGAACAAGTGGGTGAAGGTGTACAGTAAACCAAGAAGGGCAGTATTCTGAAAAATACAAAGTAGAGTCCTGTAAAATCAAAAGGGAAAGAATTTCCAGGGTCCTATAAAATAAAAAGGGAAATATTTCCATAGTCCTATGAAATTTGTAAACAAAACTAGCACATAAAAGAAAACATGGAATAGAAGAGGAAAGTTTACCAAAAAAAGAGGCTATACAAAATTAAGGAAATTGTAATTGAACCACAGATTAAGGTAGAAAATCAAGTTTTTGGAAGAAAACTCTTAGATTTTCTTGTAAATGATAATTAAAGTTTTTTTTGCAATCAATTGCCTAAAAATCGGCTATTGCAGGAATTAACCATGTTTTACTAGTTATTACAAGAATTGGTGATTAGTATACTTATCCTCGCTCGAAAGGGAAAATTCCACCTTGAGGTACTTCATAAACATCAAGAGATGGTGATTTACCTATTCCACCATCCGCATAGTAGTTGGAACCCACTAGTCAACTTATGGTCAAAATCGACAAAGCAGTTATAGGAAATGCATAGAGTAAGTTGTGTATCCATCAACCTGCTCATAAAATCATGTTTATCCAACTAGGAGCTCGAGGATACAACTCACAAGATAAAAATATATAGTATTCCATGCTCTAGAATGGAGATCCACTTCTACAATTTCTACAATCGGTTTTGTAAAATAGAGTGTAATCTACAATTTCCGGGAAGTGATATTATTTTTGGAGCGATGAGGACGAATCAGGGAATTCCGCAACATGGGTATTGTGTGGAATAGGGTCATTTAGGTGACTCGTGGGGAAGATTCACCAAAAATTTCAAGACATGGGAAGTACGAGTGATTCTTCAAAACGGATTTTCCAAGATTTTCCTCCTACGACTGGTTTTCAATTTTCTTAATTTGTAAAAGTCAGAATGGATCTATTGGTTAGTTCTAGGATTGCGGAATTGGTTCTTATTCTCCCCATTGAATCTTTTGTATAAATATATCCTCAAAGAACGACATAGGGATCAATTTTGGTGATAATATTATGATTATGAACCAGAACTTCTTGTAACTGCTAAATTGTACTAAAGAATTAATACAATGGAGCTTTGTCTTTAATTGATGAATTAGATCTTTCACACAGTCTAAGTTTTTCCTAAACAACATATTCCAGGAGGGCCCCCTGGTCTATTCATCGAGATTATTTTTTAGGAACAATATGAAGGAAAAAATATAACAGAGATATAACATAGAAATACACAGAGATATGGCAAGGAACACAGTAATAGAGTAAAGCTCAGATTATATCAATGACTGTCTGAAATACAAAAGACTGTAAATGCAAAAACACACAATCTAGCTAGAATGGTGGTACCTTATCTATGATAAGAGGTCGGCTATGCTCATTCACAATAAGTTGATTGCAATGAGGCTACAAAGGCCTTTTTAACATAAATCATAAATGAGAAAACACTGAACATAAAAAAACATAACCCTAGGAGATGAAGCGCCAAAAGTCACGTGGGCCCTGATGGGGTAAGTTGGTACATCAACTTCTTGGGGTTGTAACTTTTTCATATGATCCCCATTTTAGGTGTATGATAGCTCATTCGAAAGAACTATCTGAGGACTACACATGTTGTTGTCACACTTTGGCTAAATCCTATAGTGTGACAGTGTTGCACCCAAAAAAATTTGTTTAGGGCCTCAAAACGACCCTGGAAGTTTAGGACCCAAAAAACTATAGAAAAACTTCCAAAATGGTAACTGGTCTTTGAGATAGTGGAATAGGTGGGTGGCCACCAATACCCACCTGAATCATTCCTCCCCATTAGGAAGCAATGGTCTCCATTGTGTAAAGTGTTTGCATCAGATGTGAAAACTTCTGTTGAATCTGACCCCTGGTGAGCCACTTGCCCTAATGAAGAAATTGCCCTACTTTGACAACCCAGTGGAGTTTGATAGTCTATTGGTGGGTGTGCTTTGTATTGGTTTCCATGATATGATCAATTGTCACTTTTTCCATGCAGGAAGGATTGAGATCTATAGGGGCCAACTGTTCGGTTGTATCTGAAGTGTCCAGGGGAGGTGGAAAATATGGTCGGAGAAGTTCCACATTAAATATTGGGTGCAAGCCAAGGAAAGGAAGAATACTTTAATCAAAATCATTCTCACCCATAGTCTTGGTGATGGTGTAAGGCCTGTATTGGAGTGTGCACAACTTTCGGTGGGGTCCTGTGATGCGCTCTTTCTGCAAATGCAAACAAACCTTATGTCCCACCTAAAATATGTGTGGTACCCAATGTTGATCTTGGTGTTTCTTGTACTTGGAATTAGATTTCTACATAATATCATGAACTTGTTGTTGGATGTGTTGGATGCGCTCAACAAATTTGGTTCCCCGATCAGCCTCAGTCTGGGCATGGGATTTTTATGCATGTGTGACTACAATGGGCAGAGATACATCAATGAGGGCCAATGGTTGGAACCCCAAACACACCTAAAAAGGGTTGTGGCCAATAGAGTTGTGGAGGGATTTGTTGTAACTATGTTGAACATAAGAAAGGATTTCATCCCATGTGTGTGAATGATTGGAATTATACATCCTCGGGATATGAACAATCACCATGTTGACTAGCTATGTTTATCCATCAGTTTGTGGGTGGAAGGCGGTCAATTTGGTCAGCTTGGTGTCCATCATCGACCATGGGTTGGACCAAAAAGTACTCAAGGACCTACTATCTTGATCAGAGATAATAGTTTGTGGGATCTAAAAATGAACCCAAACATGTGTGAAGAAGAGATTGGTGGTGGCCTTGGTTGTGATGCTCTTCTTGCAGGGTGCCAAAATTTCCATCTTAGAGAATCGATCGACGACCATGAAGACACAGTCATTCCTATTCTTGGTTGAAGAAATACTAGACATGTAGTCCATAGATATGGACTCCCAAGGCTTATCCATATTAGGCAGAGGGTTGTATAGCCCTTGTTTCTTGATGGTGGGCTTAGAAATGACAAAAGTAGTGCAGGATCTGATGTACTTGTAAAAATATTTTCGAAGCTTCGACCAATAATATGCTTTTGCAGTACTGTCGTTGTCTTTTCTACACCAAAATGTCCCATTTCTCGGTTGTAATAAGCTTCCCAGATCATCTTGGCATGCTTTCTTGAAGGAACATAGAGATGGCTTAAACGACATAATAATCCATCCTTGAGGTGAAACTCGGGAATTGTTTCACATGCTCCCAATGTCTGATAGAAAATAGAAAAGTCATAGTCATTATTGTATAGTTATTTCCATCCAAATGTCTCATGTCCACAGGAGTTAAGAACTGTGGTTAAATCTACCACCGGGGATGACTCAGGCAATCTGTGACATGGTATGTGCTACCCATCTTGTACTTGATATTCAAGTGGAATTGTTGCAGGTACATGGAACACTTCTTATGGAGGTCATTATGTAACTTTCCTTGTGTATACATGAATTGCAGAGGCCTGTGATCAGTGTGAATTATCGCTCCCTTCCCTAGAATGTAACGCTTCCACTTTCGACATGCCTTCACATTGGAGTACAACTCTTTGTCATATATGGGGTATATGTGAACAACATAAAGTATATTTTCACTATGATAGGATAGTGTATGCCCCTGTTGAATGAGGATTTCATGGATAGCATAATTTGAGGCATCTGTCTCAATTGCAAATGGTTGTTGTAGGTATGGAAAAATGAGGACTGGTGTTGAGAAAAGGCGGAATTTAAAATCCTCAAATTTTTTTTGTTGGGGCACAGACCACACAAACTTATCCTTCACACCACCCTTGGTCACCTAGCTTAGGGCCCAAGTGATATGAGAGAACCCCAACACAAGTCATCGATAAAAGTTGGCGAGGCCCAAGAAGTTGTGGAACTCGTTCATTGTCTTCGGGGCCAGCCAATCGCGGATGACTTGGATCTTGGCTAAATCCACATGTATACCCTGCACATCCATGATGTATCCCAAATATTGGATTTGTTACATGCCGAAGGAACACTTCTCCAAATTGGCATATAAATTGTGTTTTCGCAGGGTGCCCAATACCTATTGAATATGCTCCAAATGTTCCTCCCAAGTTTTGTTGAAGATGAGGATGTCATCCAAATATACAACCACAAAGGAGTTTGTGAATGGTCGTAATATATCATCCATCATCTGCATGAATGTGGAAGGGGCATTAGTCAAATTGAAAGGCATGACCAACCACTCAAAGAGGCCTTCTTTAGACTTAAAGGTTGTCTTCCACACATCAGTTTTCTCAATTGGCACCTGGTGATAGCCTGACTTCAGATCAATATTGTTGAAAAACTTGACTCCCTTGAGCTGATAGAGAAGATAATTAATCCGGGGAATTGGGTATTGATTCTTGAATGTGATCTTGTTCAGGGATCTGTAATCAATACAAGTCATCATGTCCCATCCTTCTTCTGTACCAGAACAATTAGGTTATCGCAAGGTGAGGAGCTTGGTTTGTTGTGTCCCTTCAGAATTATCTCTTGATCTGGAATTTGATTTCTTCATTATCCATAATAGAATGCATGTATACGGGGTCATTAGGAAGAGGAGCATCGGGTGTCAAATCAATGTATTTCTTTACCTAACAGTGCACAGGCACCCTAGTAGGTGAGGTGAATATGTCTATGTACTCCTCTACTATTTCGTCCACCTGTTGTTGTTGGGCAGAGAGATCCCATGCAGAGGTTTTGGTGGTTGTAGTGACCTTTTGTTCACCTTCCAATCGAACCATACAGAGGATAAATCTCTCAGTCTGAGAGACCACCTTTTTGCATTGTTTCGCGGATATCAAAGAGACTGCAGTGTTTGGGACTACCTCCGATACCCTATAGAGTTTGTCAGTGTTTCATGGAAACCTACATAGGAGATATAGCTAAAGCAAGTACAAACAAAGCTTATCAAGAAAGGAAGAGAGATTCAATATGGAAGAATG
>JASDQU010946989.1:50559-60707 GCA_032191745.1 Picea mariana
GTTAAGTTTCTTTTAAAAAAAAATATTTCCAAACTATTTTTGCTCTTTGAAATTCTGAAAATTTTCAGATGGACAGCTCTTCTCCATCTCCTCAAAGGCTCAATTTGAAATGAGAGGATCTCCAAATATGATGCCTGAGTCAACTGAAAATCAAAACTTGGTTTCTAATGCCATCAAAGTGAAGAAACCTTTGTTGCAATTTCTGAAGAAAGACAACCCAAAACAAGAGGAAAAATAGTGGTGGTTCAGAGCAATGGTTATGCAACCTTTACAATCATGTGTTTAAGGGCAGCTACACTAGAATTTACCATCATCTATTGGCTATTCCAGTGTCTAAGGGATGGAGTAAAAATATGCACCTGCTCATTGGAAAAAAGAGTTGAGATGACTAAACTTCACATGGTTGCCACAGGTGGTACTATTATTGCAGAGGCGGAGGAGGACAGCTCTTCCATTTTTTAAAAACCAAGAGTTCTTGGCTCAACGGAGTCCTCTCATAGAGCAATAAATGAGCATGATCAAGTTGATTCAATAGGAGGTTCTAGTAACACTATTTCAAGTACGAAACTTGTTGTCATAGAGATGTTCAATGCACAACACAAGGTGGAGATTGATGATGCAGTGACTGAATTTTTTTTTGCTAATGGAATATCATTTAATGCCACCCATACTCCTCTCTAAAAAGAGATGATAAGGAAAGTCATTGTTGTTGGCCCATCATTTCAGCCCCTGGTTACAATAAAATGAGGACAACATTGTTAGATAGAGGGGTCTCAAAAATGCAAGGGTTGAGGGAAGTCCTTAGAAAATCATGGGTTGTTTTATGGGTGTTCAATTGCATGGATGGTTGGACAAATATTCAACAAAGGCTCTTGTTGAACATCATTGTCACCTCTCCACAAGGGCCCTATTTCTTTAGGGCAATTGACTGTTCTGGAAAGATGAAGGATGCAACTTTCCAGTTTGAGGTATTGAAGGATGCAATCAAAGAGATTGGTCATACAAATGTAGTTCAGGTTATCACAAATGTTGCACCGACTTGTAAGTCTGTGGAGATAATGATTCAAAGCAGGTATAAGCATCTATTTTGGACTCTTTGTTGTGTGCATGCTTTGAATAATGCACTGAAAGACATTGGGAAAATTTCTTGGACTGCCCGCATTATTTTGGATGCAAGAGATGTACAAATGTTCATTTGCAACCACCATGACTCTCTAGCTATTTACACGATTTATGCCAAAAAACAGTTTTTGAAACCAACAAATACAAGGTATGCCACCTATTTTTATATCAGGAACAGCTAGGAGAACACTGCTAAATATAGTATGCCTTAAAATAGGCAATGCTAAAAATAGCAACTTTTTACATGTCAATAAAATCAGACTCATCAGATTTGATTTTCCACAAGGAATCCAAATATGTGCTCAGAATCGTCATCTGAGCACTGAAACTCTAACTGCTAAAAATAGTAGTGTCTTGCATTTTGCCCAGAAAAAGTACATCAGCAATGTGAGCTCACAAGGACCCCAAATATGTAATCATCTTTGACATGCAGACCTCCGAACTCTGGCTCCTGAAAAGTAGGAAGACAACAAAAAATAGCAATTTTTCCCAAAACTGATGAATATGCCTCTAAAATGTCTCTGCCCTTGACAATGAATTGTGATCCCTGGAAAACCTGTCTCTGACTACCAACTTGATGAAAGCTAGCTAGATCTTAACCCTGCATTTGCATAAGCAAAACTGGGGTTACCAGGTCCCTAATGTAAATATAAACAACCTAGACCAACATTTTCACTCAGTTTACCCACTTTTTCCTGGTATTGATATGGTTTTCTATTTATTATTGTTCACTGATGAGAAGATTGCACTGAAGCACTAAAATCTCTCTAGTGTTACACTTTAAAATTAATTATAAATTGTAATCACTAAAACAACATCCCTATTTTCAGATTCATAATTTTCAGTGAAGCATGAAAGCCTGTGTACCCACCCCCTGTGGGGCCCACAGTTGGGGTCCCCACATTCCAGGGACCTTGAAGATGGGTAAAAAATATCACCAATTGGCCAAGAAAGGCATTGGGTACACTGGGAACATTACCTACACTCCCAGCCAGATTCGGGAATGTTCCTAGTGTGTTCCCGCCGGTCAAGGTTACAGACCTCCTTCAGTGCTTGACCAACCATGTGTAGGCTGGGAAATACTGAAAAAGAACACCAAAACAAAAATAAAAAACAAGGAATTTGTTACACTAGTCGAATGGCAGTAAGAAGGCGCTTGGTTATGCAATCAGGAACCTACAACAGAATATTGACCCATCTTTTGAGAAAACACGGGCATGCACTTGTTCAAGTGATAATGAAACAAAATCCTTCAAACCTAACTCCAGGAATAAAATCTGAACCATAATTGATTGAACACATGTTTTAGGTATGTTGCCACTCCAGCTTATATACACAGACTTCAGTACAGATTTGGGGATTTTGCCATTTTGGTCTCTGTAACTGGCCACTTTTGTGATTAAATAAATTATCATTTTAGATTTTAGTTTATTATTTACAGAATCACAAATGGTATCAGTATGTATCGTGTATGTGTCCATGAGTGAGTTAATTTTTAAATTCCTTGGTAGTTTTGTTTAGTTTCTGGATTTCTTCTCAATTGTTTTTGCCATTCAGGACACCCATTCCAATGTGCCACCCAGGTCCCCCCATTCCAGAAACTAGTGCAACAGTGATATTTTTCAATATGATTTTACGAAATCCTGATATCCCACTAGCCCATTTCCAGGAATATTAAAAACTGGTTTCAACAATATATCACATTTTATAATTATTAATTTCTATAAAATCTGTGGTTTTTCCAATAACTTAATTAAATAAGGCAATGAAAGGGACTACAAACAATATGAATTAGGAAAGTGAAAAAAAGGCTTATGAAATGACCAAATGACAAAACGACTTTCCCAGATTCTATGTATATTTTTTTCTCATTCAGAATGACAACTGGCAAGACCTTCAAAATGGAAAGGTTATCAAATGCTGTAAAATTAATTGTATAATGTGTCTTTTTGAACCATAAAATGACATTTACTGGAAAAATAAGACAAAGAGTACTCCCCATTGGCCTTCAGATAAGAAGGCATTTGCCTAAAATGTTATACAGAAAGATTGAAGTGAATCAAACAAACTTACCTTTGTTGACACTTCGTCCAAGATTGTTGCTAATTCGCAATGGATCAACAACATTGAAATGCTTGGAAACAAAGGATTGACCTTGATTTTCATGGCCACCAGGGAAAACTGCATATACCGTGCTACAAGCATCAAGGAACACCTTAGTAAGTAGCAGCTCGCCTCCATCCTTTCGAGGTGGTTCCACTGGATAAAGTAACCAAAAGCAGGAAATATTGAAAAAGAGTTTAGAGACGATTTAATAAATATCCCAAACAAGAATTAGAAGCCCACTTACACCAAACTCACAAACAATGAGGTAACAGACACCAAAGAATTTAAAATATTATTATGGAAGTAGGTTTGAACTCTTCAAAAAACTGGTCAAGGGCCTAGATAACTCTGCTTGATTTCAATTGCATTCCACAGTCTACTTTTCATCAAGAAATAAGAAACAGTGTACCTGCCATCTCTGGAAGTGATGAAAGAAGTATTGGACCCCAAAGACTAACACAATAATTCTCCCAATCAAAGTTACTGAAAAATGCCAAAAACAGATACAGAACCTGAAAGTTTCACACCAACAGGGCCAAGGAAGTTATCATAATCTCCAATATATATCATGACAGAACCATTTTGATTGTCCTATAAGTGTCTGATATGAGAAGCTGGATAAATACACCTCACCTCCAACGGACCACTAAAAGAGTTGTTAAATACATGAAATATGTACAAGACCAAGGTCTCCAAAGCATAGGTAGAAATAAGCCCATGGTGGGCACCCAGGATGCGACTCTCATAGTAGCACCAGGCCTTAACTAAGATAATACTCCTCTTGAATAAATGATTCTGGCCAATCAGATGATCTACCTACATGAATTAAATCCACATACTAGTTTATCTATCCTTCTTACTTAGGTATGGAAAAAATAATATAAGATAATGATGTTCTCTATTGCTTATGTAGCTTTTAATCCATGCAAAGAATGGTCACCAGCTTTTCCAAACCTCCTCTAGAAAGCAGAGTGTACACAATCCACCAAGCTGATTAAAGGAAATGTCGACTACAATGTTCTCCACAAGACATTTGATTATCTTCACCTGCATATGCCAGGATGGGATAAGCATATCAGGACATGAAACATTCACATTATCTTATGTAACATGAACTTCAGATCATAAACAAGTTGTGATCAGAGATGAAAAGAACCACAGTAAATTAAAAAAACATACAAAAAGCTAATAGAAAATTCCCTATCAAGAATCGGATACAAATTTCTAAATACTTCCATACATACATACATATATATAGAAATATAGATATATATATATATATATATATATATATATATATATGATGGACACTGATAATCTTCAAGGCAAAGGCTATGTCAGAGGCCTAAACCTAGTAAGTAGCTAAAATTGAAAAGATATCCTAGTTAAAAGTGAAAAGATACCTCCTGTCAGTACATTCTTATAATGAAACAGACATAATTTACAAAACGGGAAAGCTACATATTTCAGATTCCTTAAAAAGGGCAACGTACAGTAAAAGATCCCTTTTGCTGATCAAATATTTGTGTAGAGCTGTTTCTGATATTTTAGGAAAAACATAAAAGATTCTGTATTTAACAATGTTTTTACTTTGAATATTCTTTGCTCCTTTGCTAGACAAATATTTCTACAGAGATGTTTCTTATATCTATGAAAAACATCAAATATTCTAAGTACATTATATTTTTCCTTCAAAAGCTTATTCTTCTTCAAATGGACCTTCCCTGCACAGCTTGTTAAACTGATGTGACAAAAAAATCACATGCATACTTTCATCTCAAATTTCTCATTTTAAAAACTGTTTCATGACAGTAGTCAACTCCACAAAAGTGTAATAGACTTTGGCATTTCTCTAGCCCTTGTATATTGAGTAGCTGCTACAAACATGAGACAGGTAAAGAATTAAAACATTCAAACAGATAAGAGAAGGAAATAGAAGTAACTAATAAGAAAAGAATAAACACCTTTATGGGTGGTGTTCAACATTTACTACTAAATGGCTGTTAGCAATGTTCCACCGTGGTTGGGAAACAAAAAGATGGGGGGGGACAGGATAACAGGATCAAGGTATGGAAGGAAAGACCTCCCAATTTCAGGTGCCGATCCATAGGACAATACCTGATAGAACATATATATATATATATATACACACACAAAAAGTTAAAATGCACACCAGTATGGGCCTGTGTAAAATAATTGTGCCGAGAGAAGCAAGGTGCAGTAGCCCTGGTGGAAGAGATCAGTCATGTAACATAATGTCACTAAACATGTGTAACACTAGTCAACTAAAATTTAAAAAAATGAAATCAAATGTCTAACGTGAAAAAAAAGGGTTGAAGTGAAAATAAAGTATCATAGATCCATCTTAACCCCAAATCTTTTAAGCAGCGACAGGTTTGCACATGTGTTTTAATCYCTCTCAGTGCTTAATAGATCCAGGGTTTGGAACTTTGGATATATGCTTGTTGATATGACACAATAATGTATGTAATCATATTACATGTTTAAGATCATTTGTTCATCCGTGTGTTGACATTTCTATCTTTTACACCTTCCAAGCCCACAAGAAGAAAAGATGGGGCTAGTTGACGAACATACAAATTGAAAATGATATGTATATTGTGCGGATATAGCCCCAATGGTTAGCTAAATCAGTTGAACCATCCACCCAAGGCATATTGCCGACAGGGAGGCCATACGTCACAAGTTCAAATCTGGTCTAGTCCCTCAAGGTTGCCAATCGCTATTGTGGCTGGCGGTTGAGCTGCCATCCATCCAGACATTCCAGGGAAGAGGGAAGAATCCCACATGGTTTTCTTTGGAAAAAAATTGTGTATATCTTTCGGAAGAAAGGACCTGTACAATATGTACCACACAAGTCATTGAAGCAGTAAAAGCTTACCTCCTGGATTGTCCAAACTCCAACCTACACACCCGATAGAATTAAGTACAAAAAGAATTGCAACTACGATTCCCTCCAAGGTATTTTATCCAACGGAAACCAAAAATAACTAGGAAATTTTATAGCTGAGATGGCTAAACCAAATAAACTAGATCTTAAATTAAATTACAATTAAATTCGATAATCGATTTTGGTTCTGCAAGAAAAGGTCCTATAGACCAGTTAGGTCTCAAATGACGTTAAAAGCAAGCATTCACATATACATAGCACACCTGTGAACTTGAAGGAATCCATGTCAAAAACATGATTTAATTACATATTGTACATGTCATTATATGTCCAAGGTTGTTTGATGATTGATCATCCTTCTGCTAACTTTCTCTCTTAAGTTCCATGGAGCACTAGGGAGCCATATGGGCTCAAGGCATGGCCCACGTGAAAAAATTAATTCAGTCCTATTAGGCAAGCCCGCAATAAGGATAGGTGAGGTGAAATGGATAAATAAATGCTCAGAAAAAATAGCCCTTGTTCTTTTATACATAGATTACAAAATTTTGATATATAATGAAAAAATATTCATAAAAACAATTAGAAATAATTGTGTTTTTCATTTGGGTTTCTACCATAGTGGACATCAAGCTCAAAAACCCAGGGGGTAAGGTGGGTGCATCCATGTAAGGGGTGTCTCATACACCAAATCTGGCATGTTGGCTAAGTCGTGCACTAAAAAATGCCTTTACACCTTTATACATGTATTATAAACTTCAATATTTAATAATAAGAATTCATAAAAGCAATTAGGCATATTAAATATTCACATTGCAGCATCTAATCATACAGTTGAATATGTTTTTTGTGTTTATCATTTGGGGCACAACCATCGGGTCAAAAACCAAGGGAGCAGGATGCATGTGTCCCAGTAATCGGGATAATGGGAATCTCATATGCCAAATCTAACTTGCCTTGTTTTTTAATTCATAGACCATAAATTTTCAACATATAATGAAAAAGAACTTCATAGAAACAAATTAGAAATAATAAATATACACATTTCAGAAGCCAATTAGACAGTTGAATCGAAAATTTCTTTAGAGTTTTTTATTTGGGGCATTACCATGGTGGATGACAAAGTCAAAATGCAAAGGAGGTCAGGTAGTTGTGTCCCTGAAAGGAGGGCTCATAGACAAAACCTAGCATGTTGGCTAGGTACCTAAAAGACCACCTTTACCCTTTTATACATAAATTATAAATTTTCAATATACAATGGAAATACATTCATATAACATACAAATTGCAAAGGCATTCCATTTACAAGGCACAATATTATCACATCACGTGTTGTACCATATGAACATGGAAGCAAAGAGGATAACCCCACCCAATCAATCCCATCGCCAATTCACAAGCAGGCCCTACACCTCCAGGAACATGTCCCCTATATGACATTGATTGACTATCAAACTCTATATGCACTCAAACTACCTAATGGCAATCCACCATAGCACTAGAATGTACATGTGAACTACACTATATAGTTAGGGAATGTCATCAGGACTATGATGTGTTTCTCATACCAAAGACAAGTACAAGAAAATCCCTAGTCGCTAGGGATATCCCCCAACTTACGGGGGTCATCCATCAAGCATAAGTCCCCAAACCAAGGGACATCACCCTGAAACAAGAAAAAGAACATTTAAAATAGAAACTAAAGCATTTAAAAAAACATGTGAGTCCCAACAACAGACTAGGGAATCTGCATTAATGTTATTAAAACCGGCCCGGTCCAACAAAACCAACTGGTCAAACCAGCCTTCTGAGCAAAAGCGGTCGGACCAGCAACCAGAACCGTTTTTGGCTGGTTTCGTACCAATCTGGCTGGTTACATACCAGAACCGGCCGGTTCCGTACCGTTCCATACAGCACCCATACGGCACACTTAAAGGGGCAGATTTCAAAAAAAAATTAGGGAAAAAAACAAATTTTATGCCTAGGGTAATGGTAATGTTAAATTCTTAAAAGTGGCATTCTCCTTTATCTTTCATTTTCATCCATTCTCCTTTATCTTTCATTTTCATCCTTTTAGTTAAAATTTTAACATTACCATTAATTGTTTCAGGATGTTTGAGAGTGGTTCCAACCTCATTGGACTTCATATGCAGAAAGTAGAATTTTAGGTCTCATTCAAAATTCAGCAGACTTAATAGTTTTCAGGATTTCAAGATTGGCATGATTGCAACGTTTCTACTAGATTCTATCATGTATGAGGATATGGAACTGGCATTTAATCAAGAGCACCAAACCCTCTATGTACCTCGATGTTGGTGACATTGATTATTGAACTCTTCTGCCATGACCCTAGTAAAAATGTACACTTCACTCAAGTAAAATCACTTATTAGGCATGTTAAGCTTTTTCTATCTTAATTTAATGCTAAGAGGGTGACACCGATGATGAGGATCGTAATATAAGTAATGATCTTGGACTCTAGAGGCCATTTAAAGCCTCGTTGTTGATGTATTTTCATTTTGGTTCAAAGATGGATTGCACTCGATGTTATTTTGGTTATAATGCACTCTTGCTATATAAATGAGAAACTTTGCATATTTTTGCATACATAAATGGTTTGGATTAATATGGATGCACATGAATATATATGTTTTTCCAAACTTTGAATATTTTATGTAGTTTTTGGTCGAGCGGTTTTTATTTCCAATTTTTTACCGGTCTAGTCCGATTATGCATTTCTAGGGTTGACCGCTGCAGTACGGTCCGGTTTCGCATTTTTGGGGTCAATCGCTCCGTTCCGGTCCGGTTTCCAGTTCTTATAACATTTCTGCGTTGGTGCCCATCAATTTTGCAAGAGAAATCCTAGGTTTTTTCATTATGACAACAGACAAGGAGACATTAAAAAATTAGTTGATTTTCTCACACATTCACTTGTGAAGGGAAACAACATCAAAAGGAAAAATCACCCCTATGCAACTATTTTTCATTCATTTGCACACAATTTTTTATTGTAGTAGCAACAAGCAATTAGAGACATTTTTCTTTTGTAGGCCAAGGCCAAAACAAATTTCCATGTTCATATTTTCATCTCAACCAAACCTCCCACTCCCTTGTGGACACTAAAAATGTGTTGAGAGGGTAATGAGGCCCAAGGATCAACAAGGTGGGTGGGGGGCAGCAAAAGTGTAGAAATTGTTTGCCATTTTGCATTTTTGGAGCAAATGGTCCATGCCATTTGTGATGGTCCAACGTACCATAAGGCACCTAGCCTTGAGAGGCTTCACATAGTGTTGGTGGAGAAACTCTACATTGAGAAAATGATGACCATCATCAATGTATATTCCTTAGTCAATCCTTATATTTTAAAGGTGAATGAATGTTTAGGTCAAGAGAACAAAAAATTTCTTGAAGGATCAATTATGCAAGGCCATTGGATTTCCAAGCTAATTGAAAATGGGTGGAAAGTTGAAATGGTTACATGTAACGATCACCAATCCTAGACCATTTATAACAAGTTTGCGAAGGTGTAGATGCTTAAACCCTTTAATACTAGATTTGACACATACTACATTCTTCTTGTTGTTATCTTAGCTATTCTATTGAGATGCTAGGTCTTAGAGACGCTAGCCTTGGGGAGGATCTTCTCTATCTGGTATTTTGATCTGATGATGGTGATGTACCAGTAATTTCTTGGACTGAATTCTTCTATAAGAAAGGTTGTTGGGTTTTCTCCGAAGGTTGGTTTTCCCAAGATAAGCTCTTGTGATCTTGTGTTGTGTTCTTGTGTCTATTGTGCATGGTTAATATTTCTAGATCTTGTTATTTCCGCTACAGTATTATAGTTGATATTTTCAGTGTATAGTTATTCTATGATAACTGTTGTATGAAAGTGAATCTTGTTATTAAATCATAAGGCAATAACTATCAAGATCTGAGAATTCGAAAAATCAACATGGTATTAGAGCTTTGTTGAAATATTGCCACTGCACAATTTCTATTTCCACTGCAATTT
>JASDQU010946990.1:0-10874 GCA_032191745.1 Picea mariana
CATCGTAGTGAAAGAAGTTTTGAAGTAGGGGATTGGGTATTTTTAAGACTACAACCATACAAACAGATGTCCCTCAAGCAAGCCAAGAAGGATAATAAATTATCACCAAAGTACTATGGCCCTTATAAGGTGTTGCAAAATATTGGTTCTATGGCATACAAATTGGAGCTGCCTGCATATTCACGAGTACACCCAGTTTTCCATGTTTCATGCTTAAAGAAGGTTATAGGTGACAAGATCCCAGTTCAAACTATATTGCCAGAACTTGACGAGGAAGGAAAAATCATATTGGAGCCTGAAGCCATCACTGACACAAGAATTCGCCAACTGAGGAATAGATCCATTTCAGAGTATCTCGTTAAATGGAGGAAACTACTGACTGAAGATTCCACTTGGGAAGATGAGTCTTTTATACAGAAGCATCCAGAGTTACTCAAGCATTGCAGACAACACTTGTCTCAAGGGGAGGGGCATGTTAAGCCCTAATATTGGCTCACTACCCCTTAATTGGGGCATACTATATTAGTAATGTTATTTTATTTATGTCGTCTTTAGGCCATTAGTTGTAATTTAGATTAGTAATGTTATTTTAATTATGTCGACTTTAGGCCATTATTTGTAATTATACCTCCTAGTCTCTTATATATACCAAGGAGACATTTTCATTTTGAATCATCTTGGACTTGAACATTTAAGTGGGGTAAAAGGAGGTTGCCCCCTCGAAGACGCTTATTATTTGAAATTATCTCTTTTTCAAGGCGTTGAGTACTTTTCCTGAGGTTTTTATATGCTATATTGATGTTTGGTTCTTAACAATGCTTCCCTTTGATGCAGCAGAATGTTGTGTCATAATCGAAAGCCTTAGAATTTTTTATGAAATTAGAAGCATCCCTGGTAGGAGAAAATGGCATAGGGATGACTCAAGTTGAATTACAACTAGCACCACTGACTATTCAATTCTAGGAATTGAAAAGAAAAATGTGATGAGATCTCATGTATCACATGTAGAACAGAAGGGCATCATAAGAACAAATGTCCAACTTTTTAGCATTATTTGAATATAGGAGCTCTGAATCCACTAGGGGTATGGTGTGAATTTTGTAAGACAATGGGTCACCACCTTATTGCTTGTCCATTGTAGAAGTACTAGAGTATTGCGATAAACTTTTTTTGTAACTTTTTCAATACTGTTGGACATGAAGAGAAGGAATGTTCCACATTTGATTTGATGAGAGAGTGCACTGCAAATTCCTACAAATTCTAGGGAGAAGAATCCAAAGGAGAAGCTTTGAAGTATAATACTCCAAGAGGTTATAATCAAGGAGAAATGGGAGGGTTCATAGGTTGCAGAAGAGGAGGATTCAACAGAGGAAGAGGACCAATTATATGTTATAATTGTAATCATCTTAGAAATTTGGCACGAGACTTCCTGAACCATTGCACGACATGTACATATTGTATACAACTAGACCATGCAACAAAGGATTTCCCACAACTGATTTCAAAGTAGCAAGAAAAGAGGATCCCTTATGTACATATGATAGAAACATAGGTGCACGATGAACAACCCAATATAGCAGCAGTTCAACATGTAGGAACTAGAACTAGAGTTAATGCGATGGATCAAGGAAACAGAATCCACCAGTGGGTCAAGAAATCAACATAGCCTCAACCGTTGTTTGACCCTAGAAATGAGAAAGAGACATATACGAAATCAAGGAAGGAAGTGAAAGGAGAAGAATGGATAGGCTCGACTTCGACCACACCACCATTGTATGACATAATACTAGTATATGATATGCCACCCATGTATGACCATTCAAAAAGGCAAGTTGACAAGGTAAGCACTTTGATTAGTTTTATAAAAAGTTGCTTAGAGATAATGAAATATGAGGATAATGTGAGTATGATGCATGGAATGATTGAATTTTTCACCCAAGAGAAAGAGGTACATGTTGGACAATGATCAGTCAACTAGGTACACCATAAGAAGAGAATGAATAGGTATTTTTGACTCAATGCGTAGATAATAAACTATGGCATGGACACTATTATTCTGGATCTAGGTACTGATGTGAATGTTATCCCGGAGAAAACCTGGGAAATGATTGGTAATCCGAAGTTAATTTGGTTTCCCATTCAGTTAAGGTTATAAAAACAACATATTATTGTTCCAATTGGAAGGCTGATGTGGGTAAGTGTTAGTATTTATGGAGTGCACAACTTGGAATATTTCGAAGTGATCGAGATAGTAGATGGAAGCACCCCTTACCCAGTACTAGTTGGACTTGATTGGGCCTTTGAAAACTAGGCTATCATTGAACTGAAGAAAATACAGATGTTATTTGAAGTAGAAGAATTGAAGGTTATTGCACCATTGGATCCTACTGAAGGAAGAAGATATGTCAAACTAGTAAAGGGAAAAGAGCTCGATAACCTGTATAATATGACTATGCAAGTGGAAGATATGTGAATCCTACAACTGATGGTGTAGTTAGTTGGAGAAGTATTAGCTCATGTGCATCATATTTAAAATAATCTTTGGAGAGTTGGCAACAAAGATTGCATGAAGTGTTTACAAGGAAATGTGCTCAAATTAGTCTCACATTGCGATGGATTGGAACTAAGGTATTGGATCCTCCAAGATATGGAAGACTAACTGTTGTAGCTTCTTTTATAAGAGAATTTGAATTGAAAATATCAGATCAGTAGAGATTATTAACTTTAGAAATTGTGTTAAAAGCAACCCCAGAAAGATGGTGGGCTGTGCATATGGAGGGAATAAGAGATTGAACACAATGTATAAGACTATTACAAGTTAGGTTCAAGATAGAGAATGAAGATACTATGTATAAGTATAAAAGATTGAGTTGTCCTATGGATCAGGTTACATAGTGCATTGTGACATGGAATAAAGTACCTAAGAAAGAATGGACACACTTGTTTGTACACACCTTGGACAGAATCCCAAATAATTTGTTCTTGTAGCTGGAAGTGTGTAGAGAAACTACAGATTGGCAAGAATTAACTTAAAATTTCAAGGTAACTTTTAGTTTTAAATATGACGCTCCTTCGATTGACTCATTTTTGTAGGTTATCAAGAACAATATTTTTTCATCAGAATCCTTGATAGAACTGGTACTTATATGTAGCATGCATATATATTCTGCAACATTTGAAGAAGTTTTGTGTTATTATAATGTTATTGAAGAAGACCAAGAGGAGGATGAAGATCCAAGAAATGTGAAAATACTAGAAATGGAAGGAGAGCACGTAGTAGAAGGACCACAACTTGAATCGATAGTATATGCAAATCCATTGAGAATGCACAAAGTAAATATCAGTACAGAGGATAAGCCCAAATTAGTGAACATAGGAGACTATTGGAATGATGAAACTATTGAGACGATAGCTAAATTACTACGCGAGTATCAAGAACTATTTCCGACTACCTTTTTAGATATGAAAGGAATTTATGGGGAGTTAGGATATATGAATATCCCCTTGAATCCAGATGCTAATCCAATGAAGAAGAGGCCATACATATTGAACCCAGTGTATAAGAATAAGGTGAAAGAAGAGATAGACAGGATGTTGGAAGTTGGAATTATTGAACTTGTCACATAATCAGAGTGGATTAGTCCAATGGTGGTTCAGGATAAGAAGAAAGGAGGGATCATAATCTGTGTATATATGAGGAAATTAAATGATGCTTGTTTACATGAGCCATTTCCAACTCTATTTACAGATGAAGTGTTGGAGAATGTAGGAGGGAATGAAAATTATTCATTCACTCATGCATTTTCAGGGTATCATCAGATCAAGATTGCACAGGAAGATAGATATAAGACTACATTTGCAATAGAATGGGGATGTTACCAGTACATAGTGATTCATTTTGGATTTAGGAATGCACCAACAATATTTTGTAGAGTGGTTGTATCATCATTTAAATAATTCATCCATATGTTTTTAGAAGTTTACTTAGATGATTGGATGGTGTTTATCTCGTCGAAAAATCATATTGAGATTTTGCGGTTGATGTTGGATAGGTGTAGGAAATTTCATATATTTTTGAATTTGAAGAAGTGAATTTTTTATGTATCGTTTGGTATCTTACTGGGCCATGTAGTGTGTAATGAAGGACTGTTGGTGGATCCCATGAATATTGCTGTGATTTTTTATTTACCACTGTCGACTTCAATGTGACAATTACGAGCAATGTTGGGGCATACAGGGTATTAACGGTAGTTCATTAGAGGATGTGTGAATATTAAAGACTCGATGGAAAAAATTATAAAGAAGGAGAACAAGTTTCAATGGAATGAGGAATGTCATCAAGGTTTAGATACTTTGAATCATAAATTTGTCACCGCGCCATTTCTGATATTTCCATATTGGAAGAAGGAGTTTCATGTTCATGTGGATGCGTCGTCTATAGATTTAGGTGCAATGTTATCTTAGCTTGGAGAAGGATATATGGATCATCCCATTGCATTTGCAAGAAGGAAATTTTCAACTATAAAACATAACAACACTACTACAGAATGTGAAGGATTAGAAATGGTGTATGCATTGCAAAAGTTTAGACATTATTTGTTGGGTTCAAATTTTAAGATGTACACAGACTATTTTATGCTAATATATTTGGTAAATAAGATAGTTTTTTGGGGGAGATTATGTATATGGCTATTATTGTTCCATGAATATGAATTTGAGGTAATTGCGAAACCATGGAAATTTCATTCGAGACCTGATCACTTATCGTGCATACTATTGGGAGAAGATGTGGGAAACTTGGATGACAAATTACTAGACACACACTTATTTACAGTACAAATGGTTGATGTATGTTTTGTAGAAATAGTATAGTTATTGAACATAGGAGTATCCCCACCTGATCTTATAGTTGTGTAGAAGAAGCCGTTAGTACTGAAGGCAACATACTATCAACTTATAATAGAAAATTTGTACAAGTTAGGCATAGATGGTATTTTGCGACGTTGTGTATTAGAACATGAAAGCCATATGATATTGTCAGAAGCACATGAAGGGGTTGCAGGGGGAAACTATGTAGGAAAAGAAACAACTTAGAAGATTTTGCGCACATGATTATGGTGGCCTACCATTCATAAGGATGTGAAGGAATTTTGTAAGAATTGTGATGTTTGCCAAAGAATTGGGAAACCTTCTAGGAGAGATGATATGTCACTAGTATTGCAAGTGACATTACATGATTTTGATAAATGGGCCATTGATTTTTTCAAATCGATTTAATCCACCAACAAACAAGTTAGGAGCTAGATACATCATTACCGTGACAAATTAATTGACTAGAAGGGATGAAGCGTAACTAGTCAAAGATTGCAGCATGGAGACAATTGCGTGGTTTTTGTTTGAAAATGTGGTGAAAAGAGTTGGATGCCAGAGAATACTTATGATCGATCAAGGAACTCAATTTATGAATAAGTCAAATGCAGCATTGACAGAGGAATTTCAGATTCATCATCACAAGAGAACACTGTATCACCCTCAGGTAAATGGAACAGTGGAAAATTCAACATGCATTGATGAAGGTGTGTAACGTAAGTTGAGACGACTGGGACTTGAGGATTCCAATAGTGGTATGGGAATATAGAACTACAAGTAAGATATTTTTAGGACAGACCCCATTCAGACTAGTGTATGGCCAAGAATTTGTTATGCTTATGGAATTTATAGTATTGAGTTTTCACATTACTACACCGACAGAGCTTGCATATTCTAGCATAGTGGAGAAGAGACTGTTAGAGCTAGTAGAGTTGGAAGATGACCGGTTTGTTGCATGTTTCCATAAACAAGTTCAAAATGCATGTGAGAAATCATGGCATGACAGACACATTAAACAAAATAAATTTCAGACATGAGACTTAGTTTTTATTTATGACAATTTTTTTTTGCAACATCCTGGAAAGCTTAGGATGCATTGGTTCGATCCATATGTGATCATATTTATGACAGATGCAGGTGTTGTTCAGCTAGAGAAACTGAATGGAGAAGTTGTGGAAGGACTGGTTAATGATAGTTGGATGAAACTATATAGGTACAACCATACTTCCATGCACTAGTCTGAGCGCGCAGTATGTGTACCATAGTACTTGTATTATAGTGTATTATAGAAGAAATAGAATAAGAAAAGAAGAAAAATAAATAAAAATTGAAGGTTGAAGTGATGCATAAGGCTAAATGAGTAAGGAGATAAAGACAAACATTGTCGCAAAGATGTAGAAAGAGGAAGGAGTATCAAGGAGGATTTAGGTGTGATAGATATCTACATAGAGGGTGGGAAACAAATTAAAAAAAATACATGATGGGACAAGCATCAAAGATCGATCATAATGACGAACTAGTGGAGACGCGTAGTCATAAATGGAAAGAAACAATGATACCATGAAAAGATGAAAAATCGAATGTATAATCCACTGGGTGAGACAAAATTATTGCATAATATTGAAAGCATTGCATGAGATTACAATCATATGGGACTGGAAATGATGGACACCCACAGTAAGATAACATCTCGTGATAGGATATAATAACCGAAAAAGGGGTGACAAGGAAAGAATATTCGAGAGAACAAGGGGCTAGTGGTGCAGAGAAAGCTGAGTGTGTTGTAGAGAATGTCGGGTGTGGTTCAAAGGGTTATGGCATCACCGAAAGAAAGAGATTCCACAACAGTCGCAAAGAAGCAATGCAATAAGTAGGAAAAAACATTATTGCAGTAAGAAGTCCCTAGAGTAGAAGCAATAACTCCGAGTTTGGTGAATTTTCCTAGAAAACAATGTTCGTGAAGTCGTAAATGACACAAAAACTAGAGAAGGATCAAGAATAAGAACATGAACATGAAGAAAAAAGGAAGGGAATTTTTTTCACAGTAGGAACCTACATTTTGCAACATCTCAGATACTGTAGAAACAAGAAAACCATCTACCCATATTGAAGGAGAAAGTTAAGGAGTACCATGCTTATTTGACTTAGTTATTGCCCATGAAGAATGCCTTAGGTTAGCATTACTACAGAAGATATATCAGCGTGGGAAGCAAAAGAAAGGGAAAATATCACAACTGCAAGGGAAAAATTTCAGAAGTTCATGGAGACTTGGAAGAAAGTCTGAAGTGGCGTGGGATGAGCCACCGGTGAGTGTTGGGGACCTATTGGAGCATGTAATTTTGGGATATGTTTTGGGAAACTTACATGAGCAAACCATGCAACAATTTGGATAAGGAGCAACGTACGTAGAGGAAAAAAATATAGTTAGCGCATTTTCAGGAGTCAGCACACACAGAAGACAAAAATTAGTTAGAAGTAGCTAGACCTTTTGGTCCATTTTGTAATAGGCTAAGCCCTAGTATCAATGTATAAATATGTATGGGTTTTGGGTAGAAGGAAGTGAATCCAGTAGGGAGAGATGATGATTAGCGGTTGTAGTTGTTGAAGGTTTTAGAGATAAGAGGGTTGGATGATGAAATGAGTTGAGTGTGCACTGTATGCTCAAACAACTAGGGAATTTTGGGTAGAACTAATGTATCTTTTTTGGGCACAGTGCACACCTATTATGAGGATTGAATATGAATAAATAATATAAGAAACCAACCATTGTTGACGTAGCCCAGTTTTGGGTGAAACACATTAAATATTTGTGTTATGATGTATTTTGTGACATATTTCTCTTATGCTCTATTTATTGCGCACATGTAATAGATTCTTATGAGTTTATATGAATATTTATTTGATGATTCTGTGGACATGATGAATGATTAAGTAATATGAATCTTTCATATGTTATTATGCTATTAAGGTTTCATGCACAAGGTATATTGCATGTTGAATGAATATTAAGTCAGGATTAATGTTAGAATGATCTCCATTCCCTTCATGACTATGGAAGTGTTGTTCTTGTAGTCCCCATAGGTACCTCAGGTGAGACTTCACCTTCCTATGGGTGATGCCAAAAGGGTCGGTATCTTTAGGGTTTTTTTGGTGATTTAATGTTGAACCTTAGGTCTGCCCACTACACGCCAATAATAGGTAAGATAACTTCCTTTCCATATACTAGAAATAAATGAGAATTTACAAGGGAAGCCTTAGCTTTTACTCTATCATCCCACAGGGAATTGGATAGGGATAGATGCCAATTCCTTTGGTATTTTGTTATAGTCCTTTTTAGAATTTTGATTATATTTTTATTTGTGGATTCTACTAGCCCATTACCTCGAGAATAATAATTAGACAAATATTTATTTTTTATGTTCTTTTCAAGTTCATGTTCAGTCAATTTAAATGAAGATAAATATTTTTCATTGTCAAATATTAAGTATTATGTGACACCAAATCTAGTCACAATGTAAGAATCAAGGAAATATGTCACCTGATTTTCATTCATGACTTTAAGAGGAATTGCTTCATTCCATTTGGTGAAATAATCTATTGTAGTTAGGGATGTATTTGTGTAGATGAGAAGAGTTTGAGTTGTTTTGCCCTATCACATCCAAAACCCATTATTGAAATGGGCATTCAATTGAAATTGGTTGTAGAGGAAAATTAGGCTTATTTTCCTTTCCAGCTGACTTTTGGAATTCTTGATATATTCTTGCATATGCATGTGAATCCTTGAATAGAGTAGGCCAATAATAATGTTCCCTAAGGATTTTGTGTGCAGTGGTGTCTCCTCCAAAGTATCCTCCAGTGGGACCATCATGTAGTTGAGAAAGAATGTTTTCTCCATATTCCTTTTCCAAACATCTTAGGAAAACACCATCATAATTATTCTTGAATAATATCCCCTAAGTAAGGTGGTATTGAGATGATTTGAGCCGAAGAGTTATTTTATTTTTTGGTTCCATATATCATGGGGTTGATCCATGGGTCAAATAGTACTTCATTTCATAATACCATGGATTAGTGTTAATAGGTATGCATAAAAATTCTTTCTCTAATAGAATTTGATCCTCATATAACTTATCTTCATCAGTTTTCTCTTCTACTAATTCAACTGGAAACTTATAGAGTCCCTGTCCTTTCAATATCTTTAGAGGTCTTATGTCCAGATAATACTCTTGTAAATTTGTCATCCAGTTATCTCTTTTTTCTCCTAAATCTCTTTGCACCAAGAGGTTTTTCACAACAGGTTATCGAACTACCACTTTGGTCTTGGATTTGAGTAGTTGTAGCCTGAAATGTTTGACTACCTTAAAAACTACATATTCTTGTTTATCTACTTATGGATAATCCAATTCTTCTCCTTGCATATTAGAAATCATTAAGGAAACTGGGAATTCATTCCCTTTATCATTTTTCTACGTGATTATAGTTGCAAATGCGATATTAGAAGCAAAGGTGTAAAGTGTGAAATATTTGCAAAATAATGGGCTCATCAATGTAGTGTCCTGGGCTATATCTTCCTTGATTTCTATGAATAATTCCTTTTCCTTGGGCCCCCATTTTCAATATACATTCTTATTTATCATATCTTGAATAATCTTGATAGTTTCAACAAAATTTCAAACAAATCATCTTACAAAATTTATTTTCCTAAGAAATGATTGCATGGAATTTTTGTTATGAGGGAAAGGAATTTTTGAGATGGTTTCTGTTCTTTCAGGTTCTATAATCATACGATATTTAGATACAATAAATCCAAATAATATTCCTTCATTTAATTAAAAAATAGTTTTCTTTGGATTCAGTGAAATTCTAAACTTTTTGCATATGTTAAATTTTTCCTCAAGTGGGCTAGATAATCCATTTTGTCTTTGGAGAAGATAGTAACATCATCAAGGTATACCACCATATAATCACCAATAAGTCCTCTCAAGGAAATGTCCATGTATCTTTGGAAAGTTTCCCTTGCATTTATTAGACGAAATGGAATTTTCTTTTAGGCATAGGTTCCCCATTTGGTTCGGAAAGTGGTTTTCAATTGGTCATCGTGGGAAACTAGAACTTTATTGTAACCAGAAAACCATCTAATAATGAGATCATTTCAAAACCAGAGACACATTGTAGGATTTGTTTCATGGGTGGTATAGGGTAATTTTCCTTCTCTAAGTCCTTGTTCAAATTTCATAAATCAACACATAGTCTTGTGTCCCCATTCTTTTTCCTTATAGGCATGTTGATAAAAAATTGGTCACCTTTGTTTTATCACTCTTGGAATAAAAAAAATTGACATAAGAAGAAAAACATTTTTCAACTATTATACATTCATTGTGTAGCCCACAACCTCATCTTCATCACACATTTTTTGGATTCAAAATCCAAGTTTGTATTCTCAAGATATCCATGTTTTTGTTTAACCGACAAAAAAATGCTTCCTCAATATGCAACAAAGTTAATTTTTCATGGAACTGTCTCCAATTTGTTGGAACTACATCCAATTATTGTATTTTTAGAGCCATGCCTAACTATATTGGCACACATATCATCTTGTAATTTCGCATATTTTCTTCTCTTGTAACCACATACATATTATCTTGAAACTCATATTATCTTGGAGCTCAATTCTTATTATCTTGGAACCCCTTTAGTCACATACTTAGAATTTTTTGGGATTTCTCCCTTACTTACTTACCATCGTGGGGTCTCACCACTTCGAGATTACCTTACCTCCCTTATATCTCCCCTCCATCTCCCTATATGTCTTCTTCACTTTAATTATTCTTATTTTTGAAATTACCCAACCCACACTCCACTCCACTCTCTCCCTTCACTTCCCCTACTCGATACTTAGATTATTTTTACACTCCATTGGGTGGACGCACTCTAACTCCTTATTCCTCCACATCCCTCTCACCTCCTTCCATATTATCCTTCTACCACACTCATTTCTCCCCCCC
>JASDQU010946990.1:10879-25071 GCA_032191745.1 Picea mariana
CCATGTCATCCTACCTCACCCCTTCACTGCCCCACCCTCATTTTTTCCTTCCCCCTATGATTTTCCCACCTAAATCCTTTCTTGTTCCACATTCCCCATACCTATACACTTAACTTATATTTTAAATTACCTACATTTCTCCCCCCTCACTCTACCAACCTCATTTTTCCCTTCCCCCTATGCTTCTCCCACCTAACTCCTTTCTCGTTCCAAATTCCCCATACTTCCACACTTAACTTATAATTTAAATTAACTTTAATAAATATCAACAACCAATGAAGTAATTCCAAATATCATCCAAGTATTTGTGACACATGGAAACTAACTACCGATGACACATGGTAGCAAATGAAACCCTGGCATGTGGAAACCAATCAGGTGGTGACATGTGGAAGTTCATGGTGATCTATCACATAAAAAAATGAGGTGATGATGTGTACTATTGACTCACAGTTGGCTCATGTTGACTCATGCTGACTAGATGATGATTGGGAACATGTTGGAGGATGATGGGGCAATTCAAATATTTAATTATTTCATTAATTTTCTAAGGGGTCAAATCAATAAGTCTTAATAGCCTCCATGTGTTTCACACCAAGTCTTTGATAAATATTTCAATATAAAGATCATACTCTTAAAAACTACCATGCATGTGGGATATATATTTCCCAAGAAAAAATTGAATTTTCAAAGAGAAGGACGAATTGAAATCAAGGGCCTAGATTGCCCCATGAAAACTTATCAGTGACTACCAAGTCTTGATGTTCTGGAGTCCATATCTTGATATACGGGCAATGGATGTGAATTTTTTTTACCTTGTTGGAAATTTAATTCGACAAGGAAGATGATGAAATGAGTTTCAAAGGATGAAATTGGCCATATTTGTCTAAGAAATTGAAAGAACAATCAACATTAATTTTTTGGTATGCTAATAAATTTGCTTGGTACCTCTACTTCATGGAATCATATATTGATGGGCTTCATCAAAGTAAGAAAGGGCTTCATCAAAGGATGGGAGAGAATAAAGCAATCAAAATATCAAGATAGAGGGGTCCAACCATCACAATGAATCCAATATTCTTATCAATAAACATAGATTTCCATATTCTCCATTCTTCTTCTTCTACACTAATTTCTCAAGGTTTCTTGTTTGTATTTTTGAAATTAACAGAAGGTTGAGTTCTTGAGTGTTCTTCTTGTAAACTTCGAAGACTTTTCTTATATGATCATAGAGTATTTACAACCATATTTTTTATTGTAAAATGGGAGTCATGATTTTCTATTGGATTGATGGGAATTTAGTCCTTGTTTGGAAATATTTGTTTCTAAGTCACTCGTCAATTAGTTTGCAGAGATTTTATGTATTGTTGAATATCTTTAATGAATAAAACTCCACAGAAAATTGTTTTGGGGTATTCCTCCAATGATTTCTCATATCTTGGGATTTCTGAGTGTGAGATTTTTGGAGTTTAGATATCAAATTATTTCATTTATCAATGCAAAAATCATTTAAAGTTCTTTGAGATGGTCAAAACTATTTCCTCATTTTTCTTCTGAGAAGATATGGATGCATCCATTATTTATATGTGATTTAGAGGGTTGTATATATGATGTTGAGGATACATATATTTTGATATTGAAGCCTTCATTCAATATTTCTACAATTAAAAGAATTCTTGCTGCACATAAATATCAAATCAGATATTAAATAACCATTCCATGTAAAAACCAAAGAAATAAATACTTAGGGTTTGTTATCTAGCATTATCCTTAATCCAAGATATTGAAGATAAATCTTTCAGCCAAAGAGGAGTACCAACTCTATAAAAATTCATAGGGATTTATGTTCTCGTGAGGTTTCTTCTTTGATATTAATAGATTCAAACATCAACATGTTTTGGGACTCAACTGGGGATTGATTTGTTTTCAGGAAATATGATACTTTTAGAATATGATATTATTGGAAGACTAGATGTAGTCTGGTTGAAATTTTGAAAGAAAATCAAGAGGTTTATTCAAGATGAATTGGGTTTTTGAAAACCTTGTTAAAAAATAATTAAATGGTCTTGAATACATATTGTTGAAGTTGTAGTCACAAATAAGTTGTGACAATTTTGATAGAACCAAAGAATAATTTGAGATTTGGTAGGATGATCTCCCTGGTGACTCCATCATTGAAACTCAAGAAAGATTCCTGGGTGACTCTGTTGGACAACTGAGAGGGGGGATGAATCAATTGTCCCCGTTCTTAAACAATTATGCTTCTTTTAAATTCTTTAAAAGGAACTCAATGATGATCACAATAATGCAGGGAAATAAACAATGGCACATTCAGCATTAGTCACATATATGAGAAACACAGAGACAAATATTTCCCGAGGAAACCCATACAAGGTAAAAACCTCTTTTTCTTTATATGATAAGTGATAGTTACATTCTTTACATTGTCATACATATGAGCACCGACTCATAATGAGGCTACAACCTCAGTTTTGCAAGCTGCTACTTGCTGAGAGCACCAACTCTCTGTTTTCTCTAGCACCCACTAGAAGGAAGCACCAAATCCCTGGTTTCTCTAGCACCAACTAGAAGGAAGCACCAACTCCCTGGTTTCTCTAGCACCAACTAGAAGAAAGAAACAAACCCCTATGTTCAAGCACCCACTTGAACCTCTGAGGACAACAGTCCTCCCTAGAACCTCCCTACCACCCTGTTTTATAAATATTTGCTACTAAAAATCATTACAGTGATATAATGTTCAACAATGGCTTACCAGACTCATCATTGTTCTCCTACATTTCGTTTCTCTGTCTGCCTCACTGCCTTCCTACACACATGACTTGTGTTGTCTGTTCTTATACTTTTTATGCTCTGTGCGCCATGTCCATTCACTGCACAGTTCCTCTTCTTTTCAATTCAGTTGTTGCACTCTCCTCCTTCTTCACACATGGATCATCTTCAACAACAGGAACTCCAACAACAGCAACAACCACATCTCTTCTCTATACCGTGTACTTATATCTTCTGTGCACCTTATGCATGCAATGCACGCAATACCTCTGCATACTCACACCACACTGATATCCTCCACCTCTTGAGCGCTCTGCCTGATCATCACAACTCTTTAGCTTCTCTGGTGATTCCCACCATGCGTCCAACATTACTGGGTGTTCTGCTGAGATTCCTCAGCCTCTCTGGCAGTTGAGACTCCTCATCTTCTCTGGCATAGTCGAGCTTATGCCTTCTGTTTCAATTACATACTTCAATGCTCTTCTAGTTGTCAATCGCCCCTATAACCTATCTTCATCCCATTGGAGGATTCCCAGAGACTCTTCAGCTCCTCTGGCAGAAACCATCAATGGTTTCTAGCAGTTACACTATGAGAAGCAAGATTAGCCCTCCGATTATGCTCAAATTCACATGCACCGTTGGATTAACTCTGAAGGGTATTGTCGTTATTGTTTCACACTTTCACAATTTGGAGATTCTACGATGAGACATCTTGACTCTCCATATCATGAGCTCCAAAAAGGAACTTGGCTGCTCTAGCTCCCTCCTCTACATGACCACAGGAGGTGACCACTGGTTACAGCGACAATTCACCTTTTCGGTATTTCGGCATTCGTATGATCCAGTGTCTCGACACTCGCAGACGCGATCCCTGAAACTCTGGGGCAGAGCTCATCTGCACTAGGTCCTTCCTCCATGTGACCACACGCAGTGACCACAGGCTACGCTAAAAGGCGCTTCGAACTCATGATCTTCATCGACCCTGATTGACGTTCCATGATCTCGATGAATCAACGGTCCAAATCTTTTCATGATCTCGGATCTCGTTGTTCCTTATATGGAGGTTCTTGTCACTCCAAGTCACGATAGGAGAAAATTTGAGATGGAGCTTAGATCGATGGTCCACATTCTTGGTGAATTGACGGTCCAGATCTTATTGTGAATTTCCATCTCGCAATTCCAGTGATGGAGGTTCTTGTCACTCCAAGTTGCGATAGGCGAAGCTCTGAGATGGAGCTCATATCGACGGTCCATGTTCTTGGTGAATTGATGGCCCATATCTTGTCGTGAATTTGCATCTCGCGATTCCTATGATGGAGGTTCTCGTCACTCCAAGTCGCGATAGGCAAAGTTTCGAGATGGAGCTTAGATCAACGGTCCAGAATCCTTAGTGATCTAACGGTCAAGATCTTTTCGTGATCTCATGTATCATGAGTTTCAACTTCTTTCCTTTGGATTTCCCAATCTGCGAAACTCTGAAATGGAGTCTTTGTGGTGCTCTGATTTTTCCCCACACGTCCTCTTGATCCAATGGTCCACGACTATCCTTTCTGATGTGGTCTTCCATATTCACCTCCTAGATCTGACGGACTAGATCACACCTTGATCCAATGGCTAGGATCATTTCACCATTTTGCATTTCACGATTTTGGCACTTCTCGATTTCACCACTTCATGATTTCGCCACTTCGTGATTTCTCCACTTCACGATTTCGCCACTTCGCGATTTCGCCACTTCGCGATTTCGCCTTCTTATGATGAAGGGTCTCAAGCCTTCAAGTCCCGATCTACGAAACTCCGAAATGGAGTCAGACCAACATATTTCAGCATTTCGCATTTTCCCTCTTCTTGCTCTTTAATGAACATGCAGGTTCTCCTTGATCCAACGATGGTCAGATCTTATGCTCAGATCTGACGCCTAAGATCTGTCCTCCTCTTCTACGCGTTCTTCTTGTCTGAATTCATATATGACGGTCATCGGGGATTCGGGATGGGGTCCAATGATCACTGATGCTCCTCCTCTTCCATTATCACTACGCTGCTTTTCATGCTGATCTTTTCCATCGTTGTTCTTTCCATCAATGCACACTCTGATCCTGCCATCAATGACAAGCTCACTTTGCCTGTTAAACCTGCCAACAATCCTCTACACTATCTCTTTTGAACTTATTGAGCTTTCTTTGCAGTGTCTTCCTAAAATACTTCTGATACTTCTTCTTTTACTCATGCCATCTCCGCTGCTCTACTTTCCATCAATAACAAGCATATGCTTCTTGTTAAACATTTACCAACAATATCCCCCTTTGGCATTGATGGCAACTAAGGCACCCGAATTCTTTTCTCCCCCTTTGACATCAATGTCAAAGAGAACATGCTCCCCCTGAGCTGTGGCAGTAGTTTTAGGAGGTATCAGATATTAGGACCAACACAAACTCCCCCTAACAAGAAGGATTCTCTTATTTGAGAGACGGGATAACACCCAGCTTCTGTCTGAGATATTCAAATGGTGTCTTGGCTAGAGGTTTAGTAAAAATGTTTGCAATTTGTTCTGTGGTTGGAATGTAATGGACTTGAACAATCTAATTGGTGACTTGGTCTCTCAGAAAATGATATTTTATGGGAATATGCTTGGTATTGGAGTGGAATACAGGATTTTTAGACACACTGATGGCACTAGTGTTATCACAATGAATAAGGATCAGTGCAGTGTATTTTACCTCCAAGTCTGCAAGTGTCTGAATCATCCATAATACCTGAGTGCAACAGGTAGCAACAGCAATGTACTCTATCTCTATGGTTGATAAAGAAATGGCACCTTACTTTTTACTAAGCCAGGCTACTAAAGAGTCACCCAGGAAGAATGCTCCTCCACTGGTGCTTTTTCTCTCATCAACACAGTTTGCCCAATCTGCATCTGAAAAAGCAGTTAGGTGAAAATTTTGATTTTTGGGATACCACAGACCATAAGTCATTGTTTCTTTCAAATACCTGAATATCCTTTTGACAGCTTGCAAATGACTATGTTTAGGTGCAGCCTGATATCTTCCTACCATTCCTACAACATGCATTATGTCTGGGTGAGATGTTGTGATGTACAACAGGATGCCAATCATTGATATATATGAGCTTTAATCAACATCAGGTGAGTCATCATCCTTGCTTAATTTACATCTAGTAACCATAGGTGTACCCATAGGTTTAGAATTTTCCATTTGAAACCTTTTCAACATTTCTCTTAGATATTTTTCTTGAGAGATGAACATCCCTTCAGTCCTCTGATTAATTTGCAGACCAAGAAAAAATGAAAGTTCTCCTATCATAGACATTTCAAATTAGGATTCCATGGCAGAAGAAAACCATTGTACCAATGGATCTTTATTACATCCAAAGATGATTTCATCTACATAGACCAATACGATGAGAAAATTATTATCCTCTGATTTAATAGACAGATTGTTGTCAATTGTTCCTCTCTTGAACACTTTTTCTTTGAGATATGTATCTAGTCTGTGATACCAGGCTCGAGGGGCTTGTTTTAGCCCATATAAATATTTCTTCAGCTTGCATACTAAGTTAGGGTTATCAGATAGTACAAAACCCTCTAGTTGTTCCATATAGACTTCTTCGCTTAAATCTCCATTTAGAAAAGCGGACTTGACATCCATTTGATAGACTTTAAACCTTTTATGACAAGCATAGGCAAGAAACATTTTGATAGCTTCTAATCTTGCTATGGGTGCAAATGTTTCATCATAATCCAATCCTTCTATCTGAGCATATCCTTTATAGACTAACCTTGCTTTGTTCCTGACAACTTGTTCTTGCACATTCAATTTATTCTTAAAGATCCATTTAGAGCCAATGACATTTTTTCCTTCAGGTCTATGAACCAACTCCCACGTACTGTTTTTATCAATCTGATCAAGTTCATCATTCATTGCGTTAATCCAGTGGTCATCTCTACTGGCTTCATTAAAATTCTTGGGTTCCAATATGGATATGAAGGCTGTATGAGATTGTTCGATGTTTTTGATTAACTTTCTCTTGGTTTGTACACCTTTGTCTTTTTCCCCAATTATTTGACTTGCAGGATGATTCTTTTGAATGATTCTGGAGGAGGAATTTGTAGTTGACTGTTGATTTGAGCCTGAATGAGTGTCTGGGTCTTCATCTGATTCAAAGTCTTCATTTTCTGATTCTTGGACTTGTTCATCTTCAGCTTTAGCTGTGTCTTCTGTCGAAGACTCATTCTTGTACATCTCTCTTGTTGGGATTCCTTCATCAAATTTTACATCAATACAGTCAACCATTTTGTGTAGCCTCTTATTATAGCATATATAGCCTTTACTATTTGTAGCATACCCTAAGAAGATACCTTCATCAGCCCTGTCGTCATATTTGCCAAGGTTCTCATCATTATTCTTTATATAGCATTTACTCCCAAAGAATTTGAAGTGTTTAATTGTAGCAGGTCTTCCAAACCACAGTTCATAAGGTGTCTTGTCACTTTGTGGTCTGAGGTGAGCTTTGTTAAGCACATGAACTGCTGTGTGTATTGCTTCTACCCAATAGTTTTGACCAATGTTCTTCTCATTCATCATTGACCTGGCCATTTCCTGCACTGTTCTATTTTGCCTCTCAACCACTCCATTTTGTTGTGGAGTTCTAGGGATTGTGTATTCTCTCTTGATACCATGATCATCACAAAATCCCTTGAAGTCTCTTGACATAAACTCTCCTCCTCGGTCTGATCTAACTGCCTTTAACCTCTTGCATGTTTGAGTCTCTGTTAAAGCCTTAAATATTTTAAAATTTTCAAACACTTCAACTTTTTCTTTGAGAAAGGCAACCCAAGTAAGTCTAGAGTAATCATCAATAATCAACATGAAGTAGCTTTCTTTCCCTGTGCCTTCTTGTCTGGATGGTCCACATAAGTCCATATGAACTAGTTAGAGTGGTTTCTCTATTGAAGTAAAGCTCTTAGACTTAAACTGAGTCATGTTTAGCTTCCCTACTTGGCAGGGTTTACATATCGAATCTTGGGTCTTTGATATTCTAGGAAGATCTTTTACTGCCTCGAGATTTTTGATTTTGATTAAGTGATCGAAGTTTAGATGTCCAAGTCTTCTATGCCATAACCAATTTTCATCATATTTTCTTAGATGACATTCTTCTCTATTTTCTTTCAGCACATATACATTATTTTCAGTCCTTATGGCTTTGGCCACCACTTGACCCGAGTTTACAGACTTTATCTTGCAGTCCTTGGACATGAACACTACTTCACTCTGTCACACATATGACTTACACTGAGCAGGTTATGTTTTATCCCTTCTACAAGTAGGACATCTTGGGATTTTCCTTTTCCATTACTTAAGCTTAGCATCCCTTTTCCCTTTATTTTTCCCAGAGCATCATTTCCAAAAGCTACGTTTCCAGATTTGCCTTCACTAAGTGATAGAAACTTACCTTTGTCTCCCATCATATGTTTGGAGCATCCACTGTCTATATACCAAGGGTTCATTTTTCTTTGAGCGGACAATACTAACCCACACTTGTCACTTTCCTTCTTCTTCCATAACTTGACAATTTCAACAGGGGATTTTGAGTTTGATTCATAGTTATTTAACCGACAATCAATATATTTATGTCCAAAGTTATGACAGGTGTAGCATTCAATCTCATTATTCAATAGTTCAAACTTATTGTTGCAGCGTTTTCTACTTATTAACTGTTGATTATTTCTTGGCTTTCTTGGTTGTATGTCTCTAGACTTAATTTGGCAAGTTGCATTCTGTGAAGGTTTGTTATTTGGTTGCATCAATCTTTGTTGTGGGAAGTAATTATTCCTTCGAAATATTAATTGCTCATGTCTAAGTCTGTAGGAACAATTTATAGCTTTGTGAACAAAATTAGAACAGTAGAAACAATAACCATAGAAAAATTCTTTGTACCTGGAAAGCATTTGTCTTCTTTGAGAAAATCGATTTCTTCCATGTTGATGATGTCTTTCAGTAGGGAGCGCATTATTTCTTTGTTTTGCAGATTTAGTCCTGGCACCTTTTTCTTTTCTCGTCCTAGGAAGTTGATTGTCTTCCTTTGTTTCTGTAGGTTTGTTGCAGTTATTGGTTGTACACTTGACAAACTTGATTTGTTCCTCATTTCTCGTCTTACTTCTACCTAATCCTTCTTCATAACCCAAACCAGTTTTCAGCTTTGGATTCCTTTGCTGGTTCATAATGGTGGCTAGTCCTTCTGAGGCTTTGATACTTGATAGATTATGTTTATATAAGGCTTGAAACTTCTCCATTTCTTTCCTCGTTTTCACTACTTCTTGTTCTAACGCTTCACATCGTGCCCTTTTTTCTGATAGCTGTTGTTTCAGAATATCTTCGATTTTCTTTGACTCCTCTAATTCCACTTTTAATAGGACAAGGTCTTCATCAGGTCCTTTACTGTCTTTCTTGAACTGTATTAGCAATTGTCTTTGCTTTCTGTTCTTAATTTTTAGTCTGTCAATCTCTTCCAGTGCACTGATCAGTTCTCCTTCCATGTCAACCACAACTTCTTCTTCATTAACTTCACTTCCTATGATGTTATTATCATAATCCTCTTTGGCCATAAGTATGAAGTCATTTAATTTATCTTCAATAGGGGAGTCATAGTCTTCATCATCTAAAGGATCATCCTCATTGTTTACGCAAAGACTTTTCTTCTTAAAGTTATTCTCTTTAAAGAAATTTCTGTGTTTATGCTTCTCCTCATCATCGTACGTCTGATCCTTTCTTTTTTGGAAACATTTATTTGCAAAATGACCTATTCTACCACAGTTGAAACATTTGGAAGGTAGTTTACCTTCGTATTTTCCTGATCCCTTCTTCAGTCTCTTCACAAATTTTGCTTCAATTTCATGTGGCTCAGAATCCTCATTCTTGTCTGCTTTGAATGATGCTTCTCTGGAGGTGGGTTTATCTTTAACCATTCTCATTTCGTAAGCAGTCAATGTTCCTAAAATTTGATCAAACTCCAAGGTTCTTATATCATTAAGTTATTCTATAGTAGAGACCTTTGGGTTGAACCTATCTAGGAGAGATCTCAAGATTTTCTGAACTAAAGAAGGTTCCTCAATTTTTTCACCAAGTGATTTCATTGCATTTACCATATCTTCTACTCTCAGAAAGTACTTTCCAATTGTTTCATATTCCTTCATCTTTAGTTGTTCAAACTGTATTTTATAGGTTTGAAGCTTGCCGTCCTTTACCTTCTCATTACCTTCATAACTACTAATGAGTTTGTCCCACATTTCTTTGGCAGTTCCTAGGTGCATAACTTTTACAAATTTTGCTTCTGCAAGCCCACTCAAGATAGAATTCATAGTCTTAGCATTGAAACTAAATTCTAGCTTGTCATCCTTATTAGCTAGCACAACTGACTTTACATAACCAGTATCTACCACATCCCAGACATCTGCACCTAAAGCCATTATGTAGGTTCTCATTCTAACTTTCCAGAAGGAAAAGTTTGTTCCATTGAACAAAGGAGCCTTATTGGTCAAATTTCCTTCATGGCTTGACATGTTTAAGCTCTAGGATATACCCTTAGATAGAAGGGGCCAGATCTGATACCAATTGTTGGACAACTGAGAGGGGGGGTGAATCAGTTTTCCCCGTGCTTAAACAATTATGCTTCTCTTAAAATCTTTACAAGGAACTCAATGATGATCACAATAATTCAAGGGAATAAACAATGGCACATTCAGCATCAGTCACATATATGAGAAACACAGAGACAAATATTTCCCGAGGAAACCCATACAGGGTAAAAACCTCTTTTTCTTTATATGATAAGTAATAGTTACATTCTTTACATTCTCATACATATGAGAACCGAATCATAATGAGGCTACAACCTCATTTTTGCAATATGCTACTTGCTGAGAGCACCAACTCTCTGTTTTCTCTAGCACCCACTAGAAGGAAGCACCAACTCCATGGTTTCTCTAGCACCAACTAGAAGGAAGCACCAACTCCCTAGTTTCTCTAGCACCAACTAGAAGGAAGCACCAACTCCCTATGCTCAAGAACCCACATGAACCTCTGAGGACAAAATTCCTCCCTAGCACCTACCTACCACCCTATTTTATAAATCTTTGATACTGAAACTCATTACAGTGATATAATGTTCAACAATGGCTTACCAGACTCATCACTGTTCTCCTGCATTTCGTTGCTCTGTCTGCCTCACTGCCTTCTTGCACACATGACTTGTGCTATCTGTTCTTCTGCTTTTATGCTCTGTGTGCCATGTCCATTCACTGCATAGTTCCTCTTCTGTTCAATTTAGCTGTTGCACTCTCCTCCTTCTTCACACATGGATCACCTTCAACAATAGAAACCATAGCAACTCCAACAACAACAACAACCGCATCTCTTATCTGTACCGTGTACTTATATCTTTTGTGCACCTTGTGCATGCAATGCACGCAATACCTCTGCATACTCACACTACACTGATATCCTCCACCTCTCGAATGCTCTGCCTGATCATCACAACTTTTAAGCTTCTCTGGTGATTCCCACCACGCATCCAGCATCACTGGGTGTTCTGCTGAGATTCCTCAGCCTCTCTGGTAGTTGAGACTCCTCGTCTTCTCTGGCATAGTCGAGCTTATGCCTTCTATTTCAGTTACATACTTCAATGCTATTCTAGTTGTCAATCACCCCTATGACCTATCTTCATCCCATTGGAAAATTCCCAGAGACTCTTCAGCTCCTTTGGCATAAACCTTCAATGGTTTCTAGTAGTTACACTATGAGGAGAAAGATTAGCCCTCTGATTATGCTCAAATTCACCTGCACCATTGGATTAACTCTGAAGGGTGTTGTCGTTATTTACCCATTTCGCACTTTCACAATTAAGAGATTTTGCGATGAGACATCTGACTCTCCAGTGGTAGCTCAGCCGTTGAGGCGAGCTGAGACGCTAGTTTATCTCTGGTTCTTGTGTGGCCCCTTTGCGGCTCGGGGGGCTAAGGGGGAAGAAGAGTACCCCTAGCGTTGGCTGGGAGGTACCGGTGAGCATTCTTGGGTCGGCAAGAAAAATCGGTGTTTTAAAAGTGTTGTGTTTTACAAGTATTGTCTCAACGATTGTTTCCATAATGGTTTTTGTTTATTCCGCAATATGTGTTGTTTCCGGAGGAGTTCCCTTTGAATTATTGTCCGCCCAATTTTTAAATGTTTTGTTTCGGTAAGCCTAAAGCCCTCCGGTGTTCGGTTCTTGGGTTCTAATAGCGGGATGAGGACCTCAAAACCTTTGCATGTTCCTAGCGCAGCATCCTTCCCGGAGGAATTTTGTTCCTTGTAACCGTGTTTGAACCTCGTTCCCTTCTCCTCCTCGGTTAACATTAACTCGATTTCGAACTGGAATAGTCCCCACCGTAATTGACTATTTTTAAAAACTCATACGACTTGGCTTTTCGAAAGGAGACCCGAACTGGTAAGGGTTCTATCAATTTATATTAAGTCAATTGTGAAGCTTACTTCTCAACTCATCAAAGAACCCTTTGATAATGTCGCTCCTAGCAGACTGGATCATTTTTAGTCCTTGTATCGCTCGAGGCGGATACGGATTTATCGGTATGACAGGTTAGATTTCAGTTCCTAGTGGTTAGATCAACACCTGGGGTTATTGATGCGTGTAACTTTAATTTCAGTCTCTCATAAGCCACGATTTATGGCACCTCTCAGTGTTAGAAGCCTGGTAGTGCTATTCCTTCAATGTCTGAGCAAATCCCTGGATTCGTGTAGATCACCTCGCTGGTTTATCGAAGTGCACTGGAACGGGGGTGCTTGGTTCTATTTTGCCAGAGAATTTGAATCCGTCCACTCCTTGCCAGACTAGGACCTTCGCTCGACTCTTTTCTTTCTTTGACAATCTCGAAATCGGTGTCAATCGCCGAACCCTCGAGACTTCTAGGAGGCATGCTCACTGCCGATCACACTAGCCGATAACGGAAGTGGTTACGGGAGTCAACGGCGCATGAAATTTTGCGTGATCGGTGACTGAAATCGGTTAACTAATCCTAGGTGTTTCTGTTGTTGGGGTTAGAAGTTTTTGTTTTTAGTTCCTCTGTCCGTCATCTTCTGGTAATCTCTTCCTACATATCTGGCAATTTCATGCAGCCGGTCTCATTCTGAAAACCTGGCGAAATTCGTGTGAACCACCGAGACATATAGACTGTAGGATTTGGAATAGAAATTTTTGTATCTCATGAAATCGCCCTCACGGCACTGTGCAGGTAAAAATTAGGTTTCTGTAACTCTGCGCTGTCTCTTACTGTCTCACGCATAGAACCTTTAAGCCACAACCACACACGGATAATCCACATCGACTCTAAACTGCTGTTAAATACCTCTTCTGGTCAATTCGTTTCTCTGTCCGTATTATTAATTTGCATTCCTGGCTGCTGTTTACTTATTGCCGTCATTGATGCGCGGTTGGATATGCTTACCTATTGCCGTCTGAGCTGGGGATTATCGAAGGTCCGTCCTGGGTTGACCCATGCCTTTCGACTATCTAATTTCGTATTGTTAACTGTCAGTCTTGGGCTAAACCCGGTTCCAATCGGTCTGTTACTGCATGTGATAGGTAAGTTCCGAGGGTAATTACAGTTAACGATTCTTATTTCCGCGTCACCTGAGTCCGTTATGCATAGCAACAACTGTCACTCTTTCCTTACCCTTGTTTTTGTATACGGCGATTCCTGTTGACTTGCGTGGCGCATAATAATTTTTAAATTTATTTGATATCGTAATTATAGGCATTATAGATATGTTAATTTGGAAAATTCAATGATGCACTTCTGCATTACTACTGTCATATCAGTTTAAAAGAATTAGTTAGAATACGTATTGATATCCCCGATTTAATGTTTTCATACTAGGATGATACTCCACCTGTAATGATGCGTGTAATAGTTGGCTGTCTGGAATTACAGTCCTTATTAGTGCTAGTTGAATCCTTGCCGATATGGGCCTTTTTAAATCGTCATGATGAGTATGGAAGTCTATAGGCTGCCTTGTTGTTACAACGTCAAAGTATTACTTTCAAATTTAGGAGTTCACGCATGAATATGATGGAACATTGCATGATCATTAGATTATGAATATAATAGCATTATGAGCCCCTCAAGATTGAATTATATGTTTTTCTGGTAATAGTTTCACGCATGAATATGATGAAATATTGCATGATCATTAGATTATGAACATAATAGCATTATGAGCCCCTCAAGTTGAATTATATGTTTTTCTTGTAATAGCCATTGAATTATTTAATCACTGAATCTTGTAAATTGTAGACATGATGTGATATCGTTATATCTTTAAACATTGTGATTTAAT